>JAHPZR010004612.1:32500-50111 GCA_019787425.1 Platygyra sinensis
AACAAAAAACAAAAAAGGACAAAATAATGATATTAGCAGGGCCTACAAGGGTGTAAATTTACAGGTTATTACACGTTATAATCCATGATTAGTCTAAACAAGTCACATGACTGAATATTCGCCAACTAAAACTGGGGAATATTTGAGTGATATTCCCCAAGATTCAAAACGACGCGTGTTGCGAAAAATACTTGAAGGACAATAAACACAATTGCTTCCATTTGGCCCTAAAATATACATATGTTATTTACCGGGCTAGGTCGGTCCGTATGGGAAAAAACTGTGCCTGAGGTCTTGAGTACGGCCCTCGGCTTTCGGCCTCGGGCCGTACTCAAGACCAAGGGCACAGTTTTTTCCCATACGGACCGACCTAGCCCGGTAAATAACATTTTTTTTTTTCCCGCAGTAAATTGGTTTTACACATAACTAATGGGTTTGTTTCCGCAACTCTTGTCATTGAATGTCTTGAATCGGCTTTCGCCCCGTCTACTAACGATTTGTGAAAAATCTTGGCAACGAGCGAATAATTCAGATAGTAGACAAAGAAAGATGTATTAAAGAACATATAATTTTTGAACTATTTTATGTTAGTTGCATTTATTTAACCAGTTAAGTTCTCCAAAATTGTTTTTCCGGTTTGAAACTTCGTTCGAAGTTTGAAGTTTTACTACAAAACAATTTCTGTCAGTCGTCACTTTTAAAATCTTGAAATGAGACTTTTCTACTGTAAATTGGATAGCAGAAAGCGAGAAAATTCGTTAAGTATATTCTACAGAAATTCTCCTGAATACAGCAACGATCAGAAAGGTAAACTAGACTGAAATTGACTCATATTCTACGGCGAGGGAAACACAGGATTAAGCGCCATTACAGCGCCAAGCTACAAACAACCAAGCAAACCTTCACAACTTCAAAACACTTAATTACTTACAGTGACTTTCCTTGCCATTTTAAAGAGAACAGAAATAAACTTGCGTTGACTAACCGTCGATGGATGTGTAAAGAAGGCAAAAGATTGACTATTACCGCTAACTTTTAGGAGCGAAATTTAGGCAGCGGGAAAAAATCCGGCCCGTGAGCCGTATCGTAAAAAGCTGGACCTGTCACGTGCGCAAGATTAGCCAATCAAATTTCAGGATTTAGGATTCCGGCCCGCTCAGATGCTTGAGAAAAAACTAAGCTCGGATATTTGTCCTTGGACATTATTGGTTCAAAGATCACAGTTTTCCTCGAGATACGCTCTCGGAACAGATAATGTCCGTACACAAATATCCGAGCATATTTCCGCACCAAATGAACTTCTATCTCTTGTATATTTTTAGACTTTTAATGTATGTTTTAGACTTTTATTTTCTAGAGGACCGTCCTGAAAACCACCACTAGGTGATTGGAGGCCTTCTCGTAAAATATTAGTTTATTATTATTATTATTATTATTATTATTATTATTATTATTATTATTATTATTATTATTATAATTATTATTATTATTATTATTATTATTATTATTATTATTATTATTGTTATTATTGTTATAGGTTATTGTTTATTCATGTATACAGATGTAATACCACTAGCATTGATACGGTAAATAATACAGCTATTCACAACACTCATAATGATATGCGAAGTTGAACTACACCTAATAATGGGGTTTTCATGGCTGGATGGGCAATCTCACGTGCGATTATGTAATCGCTGATGATAAATTCTGGTTTGGCGCGAAAATAATTCATTCTAGCTCAGTTTTCAGCGGAGCCACGAAGAGGTGAACTCTTTTCGTATTGAGATACGACCCACGCGAGTTTTCTTTTCTTGTACAAATTTGCGATGAGAGGCGATCAACCTGAAGTTCAGCTCCTGTAGGTGATCCTGTGGTGCTAATGGGAACGTGGCTCAACCTCAGGAACTGGAGGTAGGCTGAGGGAATGCTGAAAGGATTTTGGACGGACCGTAGTCTGTTATCGAAACTTGTTCCTTTGGTCGTCGATTTAGTCGGCGTTGTTAATTTGTAAACTAGCGGCCGGCGTCTAGTTTGGGTAGGAGAACGCCGCAGACTCGCTTATTTGTATTTCCTTCGGCTTATATGGTCGTTGGATGGTTACAAATGGTGCAAGCGAGGTAGCCGATTTACTTCGGCGGTGGCTAGTTGGTGCACTAGCGGCCGGCGTCTAGTGTGGCTAGGGGAACGCCGCAGACTCGCTTATTTGTATTTCCTTCGGCTTACGTCGTCTTTGGATGTTCACAAATGGTGCAAGCGAGGTAGCCGATTTACTTCGGCGGTGGCTAGTTGGTGAACTAGCGGTTGGCGTCTAGTGTGGCTAGGGTAACGCTGAAGACTTGATTATTTGTATTTCCTTCGGCTTATGTCGTCGTTGGATGTTTACAAATGGTGCAAGCGAGGTAACCGATTTCCTTCGGTGGTGGCTAGTTAGTAAACTAGCGGTTGGCGTCTAGCTTAGCTAGGGGAACGCCGAAGACTCGCTTATTTGTATCATTTCTTTCGACAAATATGGTCGTTGGATGTTTACAGATAATGTAAGCGAGGTGGCTGTCGTATTTTGATAGTGGCTGATTAATGAACTAGCGGTTGGCGTCTAGTTTTAAACTAGGGGAACGCCACGGACTAGCTTGGCTTGTATTATTTCCTTCTGACGGGGTGGTCGTTGGATGTTTACAAATAATAGGGGCGAAGTATCCGATTTATTCGGTTGGACATGGTTGGCGAACTAGTGGGTGGCGTGTAGTTGAACTAGTTAAACGCCGCGGGTTTGTGTTATTTGTATTTTCTCTATTGTCATAGCATGTATAGACGAGGGAAAGAGAGAGAAAAGCAGGTTTCTCTGTTATACATGAGGCCTGCAAGGAGGTTCTTTGTGCATGGCATTACGTGTTTTACACATCGGGTTGTGAGGTGGTTTAGAGCCTCTCTGTTTCTTTGTAGAGATTGCGTGAGGAGGTTAGATAGTTAAAGCAATCGGTGAAGTTGGTTATCAACACGATGCCTCAAAATCTCTTAGAACGGATTTTGACCTATGCGACCCGTCCGTTGTCAGAATTTAACAACTATATGAAGTTCTGGATATGCTGGATATTCTGCATAACAAAGCCGCTGATGGCGATCATGAAAAGAAGGAGTACTATCGGCTCGTTTATCACACAGCTAGGGAGAAGGTGGATTCGTCCAAAGATCACTTCAAGGATCTTGTTATGTGCTTGCTTAGGAGATAAGGACCACGAGAAGGTCCTGTACATCGTGTGTAAAGTAAAGAAATCACATCGTAGGAAATCGCGGGAGAGGGAGGATAGAGGTGCCAGTGTGGCACGTTCTACACGCCCTTTCAACATGCGATGTTATTTTTGTAATAGGCGGGGTCATATAAGGCTAACTGCTCTGATAGGAAGTCCAGTCATACCAAACCGTCTTCCATATCAGACAAGTAGATTGTGTTCAGACCGCACCGGAATTATTAACGTTGATAGGCACTGTGTGCTGTACGTTTGCTTTCCGCAATACTAAACTGGCATCTTTTGTGTGTTGAAATCAATCTGGTGAATATTTTTACTCTGTTTTGTCAGCATAGTTATAACGACTTTGAAAAAGGGGTATCCTTGATTCAAGGGCCCTCCAGCCTCGCTGGTCAAAGCTGTTATCTCTCTGCTGACTTTGACGGGGTGGTTTTGAATCATGATGGTCCTGGATTTTGGGCCAATAAGTGTCTTAAGGTGTTTTTCACTGCCCTTTTGTCTAGGGAAAGATGTGGCGTTGGGAAAACTCTGAGTCTTTTGACCGTCGACTGCAGGAGTTACAAGATAATGAAATTGAAATCCCAATGACCTGGGTTGATTGTTTCGGCAATCCCCGTCAAGGTCAGTGGAGAAATAGCAGCCTGTGACCATGACAGATTACACAAAATGCGGAAGGGAGAGTTAATTGGTGATATTTCGGAGTTGTTGTTCCGTGACCCAAATCGCTTTCGAGCTGGGAAGTTACATAATCATTTCGAGTATTGGCGGTACATCGCACAGGAAAGCCCTTCTCCGCAGCAAGCACAGATTCTCGAATAGATAGGTCTCAATTCAGCCGTTTTTTAGGCATTTTAAAGGAAGCTTTAGGAGAGAATCGTACGATTCAGACAAGCCTCCGATGAAGGCGTTTAAGAATCATGCAAGTCCTTTGTGACCTTTGTGTAGGATACTCTCATTTCGCGGTTGGCAGGATGTGAATTGAAACGTTTTGTGCGCGCTTTTCCGGCTAGTGAGCAAAGGAAACGCCCAGCAGAATGATGATACATTTGGTACGGATCTGGGTTTACAGTGTTGTCTGTAACGGAAAAAAAAACCTTTTGCGCTATCGTTTCTTTTCTGAGAAAGGTGTTGTCACAGAAATAAACTATATTCTAGTTGATTATAATTGTAAAGTGCACAGTTGTGTCTCTCTGTACTTAGAAGTTTTAACTTATATATGAGAGATTTGAGAATTGAGGATTGGGGTTGGGGAGAGTTGTAAAAGTTTGAATTCCGATGTGCAACACTGATAAACGACTATTAAAGGAACAGCGAAGGCTGTTGGGCGCTGATCAATCATTTTCTCCATACCTGATTATAACGAATATGAATGTTGGTGAATAGAATACTAAGCCAAGCTGTCCCAGCTTGACTTACTCCGCTGATCAATCATTTTCTCCATACCTTATTATAACTGAGCATGAATATGAATGTTGGTGAATAGAATACTGAACATAATTTCAGAGTTTACCTTACAGATTCCACTGTGATGTAAGTCGAGTCTCTGACTGACACACAATACTAGTTCGGTTAAGTGTAGGAACTAAGAAATGCTACATTAACATAGGATATACCGGTCTGTTTATGGTTGTTTAACATGGAAAAGATATCGTAAATCCTCAAATTAGCGCCCCCCCCCCCCCCCCGTCGAATAAGCACCCCTTTCAAATAAGCCCCCTTCTATCCGCCAAAACTTTGGAAAATTTTTTTCGAATAAGCACCCTCCTCTCCGGCCCCCATTTTGTGGATGAGTAATAAGACAATAAGTATTAGATTTGTACATTGTTTCAGTTCTAAACAGCTCATGTTGTTGTAAACGCGCAGATGATGTATTAAAAAATGACCATGTCAGCCCACGATTTGGGAAAAATTAAATAAGCACCCCTCCTCTCCAATAAGCGCCTCCTACCCCGTCTTCTCCTAAATTTGAAATGTGCGTCTCGGGCACTAGTTGGAGGATTTACGGTACTCAATCTCCATCCTTGTAATTTACCAAACTTTAAAAATCAGGAAAAATACTCACCGTGTGGACCAGCACTGAAGTATATCAGAAAACCTCTGTCATCGAACATACTATCTGAGTGGAATTTCATTAATATCTGGTCCCCAGTTAAAAAAATGTTCTGCCTGCTCCTCTGGCCACAGTATCTACCAACCATTCTTCCGTCATTAACAATTTCCAGATAGTCATACCTGTCCATAAATAATTGGCTGTTATTACACGACTCAGTCATTAGTTCAAAGCGATTAACTAAGAGAAAGCAATCATATCTCACTTTCCTCATGAACCAAGCTTGGTCGGGACCGTATTCAGAGAATATTGGTATTTTCTTTGTACGGATATATACCAATGACGGATATGACAATATGCCATGGTTTTTTTTTATATTCACGTTTCGTCTTATTAGGTCTACATCTCGGGGGAAAGTAACATTTTAAAGAGATGGACAAGATGTCAGGTTGGCAAACTGGAGAAGTGCTTTTGCTCTTTCCTGTTCCACTAGAACGCAGAAGCTTTAAATAAACAGAGCTTTCAAAATATCTTCTCGATCCCAAACTTAACGCCCCACCTCTTTCAGATGTGTTGCTTACTATGGCGTAAAGGTATGTAAGGGGTATCTGGTGCAGCTTTCGAATTAAGCAATATCTAAATCGATTACATGTATGGCACTGCTATCATGCTTACAATTTCACTTCAAAACTGTGTTTACCATTCACGCAGTGTTCAGCGTAAGATTCATTGATTTATGGGTTCAGCGCATGTACAAGCTGTGACGTAGCTTCACCCAATTCCATTTTTTAGAAACCAAATAGATGCAATTACAACTCGTTCGTGTGTTCCAGAGGAAGCGGTTCGGCCCAAATAACAAATTCGGTGATGAATTCTAAATTCGCCATTGTCTGTCTAGATCCGTTTATATCTTCCGTAAATTTGGACATCAGTCATTCTGCTCAGTAGCCTTCTTGTAGCCACTCAAAGGCTATCATGATCATTACGCGTTCACCAATTTATAGTCTGAGATTTCTGAATAACATCTACCATATTTATTGAGTCGGAACATATAAAAAGAATTTAAATGAACATCTCGCTTATAACGTCATGTTTTTGTGACTGACCGTGAAATTTCAAAGCCAATCGCAAATTTCCTGCAAGAGTCATTTGCACGCTTCGGGTTGTTTATAAACAAAGCAATTGGACAATTAAAATTGACGTGTCTCAATTTATCAACTGTTGTCAACACATTCGGTTGCCTTTTCGTTGAAGACAGCATATTTGTCAAATCGAGGAAACTCTAGTCCTCCAGGCTAGAAACTAACAAGGTTTTGGTACTTATACAATAATGTACATATTTATCACATTTTTATTTACTTTTATAATATAGACAGGACCCTGCGTGCGCTCTGACTGGCCGAAAACCCATGTTTTATCCGAAGACATAGAAAAAGCGTGTTTAGTTTTCTTGCTGTGCGCGCATAAAATCTCTGTCATGAAGCAAATGAAGAAGCCTCAGCTGTTTATTACACTGTGATGATGAAACAGATCCAGACATTTGAGAACACTCGAGAAATGCCTCAAACGCCCGTCGTGTTGTATTACAGTGCAATACACGACTTAGGCTTCTTTATTTAATTAATAAGCAGTTATTTTTAGTGTACATATCAAGTGTATATTGAGTATAGCAGGGGTTTAGCTTGCAATTGTGGCACCAAGTTTCTTTCCCCCGCATCACATCTCGTACTAGTTCGAATTTATTTGCCTATTTGAAGTTAGTTGTTCATCGATTTAAATTTACTTGTACTTGTCAAGTTGAGGACAAACTTATTAAACTAAACTAAACTAAACTAAACTTGACTACCCAGAGTTGCCGATGCTGTCCAAGATCTGATCCAGCAAGTCTCTGAATATTATAAATAAGCCTTATACTATTTTCTGATTTGTTGTTCTTTGTTATAAAACAAGAAAAGTGTTGTCAAGTTTCAATCACTCCACTCCAATGAATTAATTAAGGGAAGTAACAGTTCGTGTTGTAGACAGCGGTAGGTATTAAAGGTTATACTTGCTGCTCTGTACTTACCTGCATGATGATTCATCCTCTAATTCAAAATTAATGAAGGAAATGTTTATTGTTCGGTTGTGTGGAATCCGAATCGTATAATTGCAGTCCATATTGGTTGGGTATTTCCTAGGATATCCAGGACTTTTTAGTGTGTTATTAACCACCGAACCACATCCAGTTTAATTTAAAGAAAGGTATATAATGTCGTAAAAATGTATAAAAGTTCTCTATCAGAACACACATTGCAGGGCACATGTGCATAGGATCATATCACACCACACTACTCGGGTAAATTAAGGCATGGGCCCCCAGGTGGTGTCCTCAAAAAAGTTAGCGGGTGGTTTATCTTCTGAGGGTTTGTTCACAACAACATAAAGTCTTAGTAGGCAAAACACATCTTCTAAAGTCATTATTTTTTACTAGCAAACTTATGCAAATTAGGTCACGTGACTTGATACCGCCAAAAACCCGGGCAAAATCTTTAAGCAAAAATGGGGACAGTTTACCAAAAAAAGGGTTTAAACTGAACTTATACAGGACACGTCCTAATGACAACAGCAAGGAAACTATGCTTGGCAACTGTTAAATATTTCATTGATTTTGGAAATAAACGATTTCTTCTACTAGTACCTAGTCCCCCGATAAAAATGATTGCATTTACAAAAATTCCTTTTAAAATATCTTAACCTTTCGAAGCGTAGGAACGATGTATCCGCTAGCCCTAAGATTTTGGAACTAAGGCCAAGGTTTAAGAAACCAAGAAAGGTTTTCCCATTTCAGAAAATAGATGTTTTGGCTTTGAGAGGTCACGTGACCTAATTTGCATATTTTCCACATACCAAGTTGACAAATACTGAGAACCCTTCATCCTAGAAAAGTCTTATGCAGCTACAACTAAAGCTTCAAAAGATAGACCACTCCCTAACATTTCGGGTGAATAGCTGTCCAGAAGCCCTTACCTTAATTTACTTGAGCATAAAACACTACTGAATACTGCCTGTATATTCCAACATAAACCCTTCAGAGGCCCGCACCAGGCAAAGTGTGGATGCTTTGGTCACTAAATTAGCGTAGGATAACGTAACATGAATCCATATAGCTACAGATACTCTGGCATAATAGAACGTCATGAAGACGTATTTATTTCGTGTAATTGGTTGAAATATCTTTCATCGATGTTCCCATCACATGTGGGAGTGTAATTAAGCAGAACATTTCACAACAACCCGTTTCATTAGGTTGGGATGTCTACAAACACTTTGGGTGTCTGTAAGTGGCAATTCTAGGAGAGTTGCTTAGGGTACAAACCCCTCCCCCATGCCCCCTCCTTTTGCTCTTCTAAACGACAATACTTCAAGCCCGAACGACCAAAATATCTTTCGCCCCACCTTAATTTTGGGTCCCTAGCTTAAAGAGTGTTCTCTTGGCAGCCAAATTGACTTTTCCAAATAATTGGAAATGCTTACACTTTGCAAGAGCAATTATCATTGCCGCTTTCTTTTCCATTTCAGCTGTCATCTCTTTGCTGGTTCATTTCAGCCTTTGCTTCTGCCCCAGAGGTTTTGAAAACATTGGCAATCACGCTGAACATGGTCCCGATTGTGGCCCACGCGGCCAAGAAATCAGCAGTGACGGTCACGACGTGCTGCCGGACGATCTCTGATTCTCTCTGACACAGGCCGCGCCCTTTCTCTTTCCGCGATCTGAGTTTGCAAAAGCGCGAGCTCCTCGTTTATTTCTGCCATGCTACCTTCTGTGGTGTCTTTGTGTGAGGGCGAGGTGTTTTCATCTTGGTCTGACTCTTTTTGGCGCCGCAGCTCGCTTTCTCGCTCTTTCAAGTCATCTAACGGTTTTGTGCTGTTTAGCCTTTCTTCTATGGCGTTTATTTCACTTTCTTTTGTCGTGAGTCTGTTGACCAATGCTTGTAATTTTCATAGATTTTTTACTAGTTTTTCGCAGCGGCTAACTCTTTCATCTTGCTTTCAAGATCGGTTTTACAATTCAATATAAGCTGCTTTTGCTTGTTTTTCTACTTTCATTTCAACATCGGAGCCATGTTCCTCTTGAATAGCATCAAGCTTAGTTTGAGATCGCTCGAATAGTTGACTCAGGGTTTGTACTTCTTTTTCGATTTTTTTTTTCCATTTTATAAGCATTCCTTTTGTTCTCCTGTTTCATTCGTTTTTCAGTTTCTTTGAAATATTAGCGTTTTTCTCGACTATGATTTTTTCAACCCTTGACAAAAGTTTTATTTACAAATTCAGTGCACAAACCTTTGCCGTCATCCAAAGCTATCTTGGTCTCACCACCCTTCGGCCTCACAACAACAATATCCATTGGTTTGTTTGGAAGAAAATTTGATGATCCCGAATAAGTCGACCTGGGGGTACTTTTTTGGTAAGAAATCTTTTAATTTTTGAATTTCGTTTTTCTGTTCCTCTAAGCTGAAAGGGTTTTAATTAACGAGCGCTAATATTTGTCGTGTCAAGCAACCCTGTTACTGTGTCTATTCTTAAATTATCCAGTCTTCAATATCCTCTGTTGTTAGTTCTCTTCCGCCAAAAGATGTCTCAACATAAGACGTTTCAGCCGCAGATGGCCTGCATTGTTTTTATTTCAATTTGTTCACCAAAAGGGCTTGGCGTGGAGGCGGAGCCTGGAATGAAAGGAGTTGTTTCATCTCCTTGATCGTCATTGCCATCGTCATCATCGTCCCACTGCGATTCATCGGGATCAAAAGCAGGATTTTCAAAACCGCCCTCCGCCATTGCAATATATATGTCCACTATTTTTTTTTTTTTAAGTAGGAGAATATTCCTTCGTCTGTAATATATCGTCTTCGAAGAAGAAATGTCCGTGCCAGAGAACCTTCGCCCAACGCACAACGAAAAGACATTACGCGCCATGAAGGCCGAGCGCGCAGTAAAGCGCATCCCTTTTGACCGCCCTGAAACCAACCCCAGCGAGACGTTTCCATGCAACCCCGGCGAAATGTTTCCATGCAAAAGCTGAAAGAGAACGAGGTGATCATGCCCGGCGCTTCGCTTTGACATCGACTTTCAGAACCTTTTCCTTCGCAGCGAAAACGGAGAGGACATGGTGCCTGAGGGAATGTAGAGTGAAGACTTATGCAAGATCCACTCTGGCAAGGTGACAAGAAAACCTCGGGCGTCGCCGCTGAAAAAAGACTGAACGAAGTTTAGGGTAGCAAGTGTCTCATCAGGCTCGACTATGAGATCGTGACTGACCATGGTGTGTTCCATGCCCAGGCCCTTTACATTGACCTCATATTCAAAACAATTCCATGTACAAGCTTTACAAGTGGTGAAAGGCTTTAACCCAACATCCAGCTCGAGTACGAAATGGTCCGCAGCAAGAGAGAGAGAAAGAATGTGTCCGGGATAATGTGGTGAGCTTTCCCAAGATGACCTCAAGCAGATGATTTTAAAGCTGAAAGAGCGCAAGTTCTCCCACCTTTGATGCAACCCGCTGCAAAGCAATCCCACTCTTCGAGTCAACAGATGAAAAAAAATGTCAAAACGAGTGGCTGCAGGCAAGGCCACCGCTGAGAAAACAAGACAGGCTCCTGAAGCGCAGAAAACGGTTGTTCCCGAGAGCGATGACACAAGAAATGTGACTCAGCACTACTCAATGGCTCGGTGTCATCAGCATTTTCGTTTCAATGGTGTGAGTCTAGAACAAACGTGAAGAGACAAAAAAGATTTTTCACCAATACGCCGCCACAGACTCCCCCGCCATCACCTTATTAAAATATAAGAAACATTAAAACCAAAGGTTGACTTCCTACAGGTTTTCAGCAGCACTATGGCAATTATTGGGCTAGGAGTGATTTAGATTATCGTCAACGAAAAGGTTTTCAAAGCGGTCCCCACCTTATAGTTGCGCCATACTCCAAGCATCGTCAGAACCCAATTACGACAGTGCTGACTGCAGTGAGGAGGGCAACTATAGTGATGACTGCAGTGAAGCCTGTCCGCATAAACCTGAAAGTCCTCTAGTTTACATTAATTGAAATTTTCAAATAATTTAATACATCACACTGCCTGACAACAAGCTCGTGAAAACGGTCATGGATGCCGCCACTCTTACCGGCCTTGCCGCTGGTATCGGCTGGATTGCTAAAAAGTTGGTGAAGGAGAACTTCACCGCTAACCCCAGCAGCAATGTCTTGAACTATACAAAGTTGACCACAGTCATGGCTGGCGGCGTCGCGCTAAAACAATACCTTGAAAACCAGAAGATTCTTTCAACAGATTAAAAATTAAGCTTATGCATATCTCTCTCTTCTTCGGAGAAGAAAATGGCCAGCATTGCAATGATGATCGGAGGCGCATTTCTTAATGCAGCTGCTTTCACCGACGGCAACTATCTTCCTAAATATAGGAAAGGCTTCGTTAGAAGAGAAAACGCTGCATTACAAAGCAGTTGAAGCTTATCAGGCTGTTATGGCAAAATAAACCCGTGACCGCACCAAGCTTCTTGATTGGATCACGACCAACAGAGAAATCAAAGAACAAGCGAAGCAAAACATTTCGAACACCGATTGCGTGTTCAACCTATATAACCAGGGACACCCGGACTGGCAAATAACACCACCCAAAGAACCCCAATTCTCGGACTTTTATTAACCCATTGCGCTGCAGCAACAGGGCGAGTTGCTTTTTGTGGGCGGCAGCGAGCACTCGGCTCTCTGGCTTTTCGTTCTCTTTCCACTTTTCGCGTTGTTACATATTTCTTCTTCGAACCTGCTCGAAGAGCAAGGATAGACCCCAAGCTCACCAAAGTCTACTACAGTCCCGAAGGCCGACTGAAAAGGCATAGCTGCCATCCAAAAATAGCGAAAGCCGCCAAAGTCCCTGAAGAAACAGCCAAGCAGTGGCTTATCAAACAAACTCTTTGGCAGATCTACTTCCCGCGCCGCAGTACGTTCCTCGCCCGAAAGTCGACCTATCGAAGCCTAACGCGGTCGACCAGGTGGACATTCTTTTTCTGCCACACGACAAGCTTCCCTGTGCCGCAAAGTTTACATATTCGTGCTGACCCCTACGTCGACGTTGCCAGCCGTTGCAAAGAAGCTGAGACTCTGACCTCGAAAGATCCTGCTTAGTTTGGAAAAGCTTTTCAGATGATTTACAAGCGCAGCCTTTTGAAGTGGCCTTAGCTGATGCGGCTTGATCCTGGCTGAGAGTTCACGGGAGGCGTGACCAAGAAATGGAAATGGAAAACCACAAAACATATATTCTTTGTGGGCGCACTGAAATTCACTGAGACCAAGCCATCGTTTAACTTTTCAACCGCACGCTCTCCGAGCGCTTGTTTGGTCATCAGTATGCCGTGGAATTGCTCCTCCCTTCTGGCCAGCGGCCAACCACGTGGGTCAAAAGGCTTCCCAACATTGTCAGTTCTCTGAAATATGAGGTCACTCTAAATCCTCTGTTTTTCTGCTCTATCGATACTGCCGTTGAGCGCCGCTTTAAAACACTGCCAAGTGATGTTATTCTGTCTCTTCGACATGCCTTTCGTGCTAAACTTCTCATTTTCGCTGTCTTGTTCGTCAACATAGTAATACTTCGAACACAGCGCAATCATCTGGCTGCCTTCACATTCATGTTTGAACAGCCCCGGCATGCGCCCGTTCAACTTGTCTCATACAAACTACTGCTGCTTTTTTGCCTCGGAATTCTGCACGGAACTCTGGGCGAACGATGTCCTTAGGCCGATTCGCAAATGTGGCAATGTAGTTGCTGTCAGCCGTATGCCATGGAATTGCTCCTTCCTTTTGGCCAGCGGCCAACTGCGTGGGTCAGAAGGCTTCCCAACATTGTCAGTTCTCTGAAATATGAGGTCACTCCTCTTACTGGCAAAAAACGAGACGGAAGAAGAATCCCGGCATGCGCCCGCTCCACTTGTCTCGTACAAGCCACTGCTGCTTTTTTGCTTCGGAATTCTGCACGCTGCTGCTCTGAATCAACTCAAAGTCGCGGCGATCAAAATACTGATCCAAGAAGTCATAGCAGAACTCGAGCATGCATTCTCTGCTTTGCCAGCTGATACACCGCGATTCCGATCTGGAACGGTCGACTGATCGTGATATGCGACTTCGTGCTTTCCAGCTAATTCGCTTGCCCGAGCTCATTCAATTCACGGAAGTACGCGCTTCGCAATGATCTGTCCACTACCCTCTCATCCAACGTGTAGCTCACGCTTGTTTCTCTTCGCATGATTGACAGGTAAGGAGTGTTGCCGATAATTCGCTTACAAACTCTTTTCGTTTGTGGTGTGGTCTTATACACGTCACTCCAGCATCGAGATACCATTTGAACACCAGGCTTTGCCCGCCCACAACAGCTTCCTTTAACACTGCATAAGCTTCTTTGCAAGGGTTAAACGGTCATTCCCTCGCTCCATCGTGACTCTCAAGAGATAATGCAAGCTTACTCCTGAGGCTGACCGCATCATTCAAAACATCGATGCCCGTGTCCGTGTAAAAGGCTCTCATCTTTTCTAATACTTCTAACCTTGGCGCAACATCGAGATCATTGTAGTAGCGCAGCCAATCCGCGAATGTTTGCATTCCCTTTTCGTTGAATATTTTCTTGCACTCTTGGAATTCTGGGTAATCTGGCAGCCCAGGATTATTCAGCTTTTAAGGGTTTTTGAAGCACTCGTAAGGAAGCCACGATTTCTGGACAGAGCCTTCGTACGTTTTCACTTACTTTTCGTAATGGGTGCCCGGGCCCAGATAGTTGATAATGTCAACGAAGCGGTAGCCGTTTGTCTTCATGAACATCGTTGTGTTCGCCTTTTTTCCTATTTGGACCTTGCCCGTTGTGTTGGCTAACAATTCTTTGAAATGTTCTTTGATCAGATTAAAGTCATAATGCCCGCAGTTGAAATCTTTAACAGGCACCTAGTCGCACCAATCCACTATGAATCTCCGTTGCTTGTCTGAAACCAGGGCAATGTCTTTTGGCACGAACTCCGCTCTTACCACGGCATGAATGTTTTCCTCGCGCCTCTCCAATTCTTCCCTGAGCTTCCGAACCAGCCCTTTTGGATTTGGGTCACAGATATGTGTGGGGTCGATTTCAAGCGTATCGCCAATGCCCACCGAAATCGGCACTGGGCACTCATACGTAGGCCATTCTGTGACGCCGTTTTTCTTGCTTGTTTTTGCTTGATACAATTTAAAATCATAGAAGATAGCGTGTGAGTAGGTACTTCTTTTCTGTCTTTGCAGAACTTCTTGTGTTTTTGTTTTGGTCTTCATACTCCCATTTCTCGATAACACGGTAACCGGCTGCTCAGAGTGCTCTTGTACGTTCTTCTGTTGAAATCGATTTTCTCGGGTATGGTTGTGGTTGATAATTCCTTCTCGGTCTTTTAGAAAGCACCGACGACAACCGTGCCAATGGCAGCCGTGGTATTAGAACACAAACGTCATGAACGTCCACAGGAGCTCAAACAATCCAGCTTTTCCACCTCTCTCCGTGACCGAGGCATAAAGCATGATGGAAGTGCTTCCTCAACAGCTCGCTTGTGCGCTCAAGCCAGCGAATCGATGATACTGAAGTTTGAGTTTTGCTGTGGAACGCTCTCTCATAAAATGTCTGCGGCGCTTCCACTTTCTTGTTTGGACAATCGATAAATGTTCTTCCTCGTGACCAAATTTTTTTTGTGTTGTTGGCGGTTACAAGCTTGTGTGAAGCGCGCTCAAAACGCTTAGCCATCGTAAATTTCGACTTTATTCCGTTCTTCAGCTTGTTCGAAGGATTCCTTCTGAGATGTCGCAGAATTTCACCATTTTCCTGGCATTCATAGACTCTGATCCCTAGCCAATCTGACAGCAGTAACTCCTGATTGGGATTCTTTTCGACCTTATCCAATTCCTCAAGCGAGGTTCTTGGAACGTCGTTTGGCACTATCCTGAGTTTGAAATGCCTCTTTGCTAACTCTCTCGCAGCCTGTGTGCTCTGATCAGCGCGTGCCCCGCGATGAACAGCAATGTAACACCAGAGACACGAGTTGTCATTGAAAGTATTCAGCGAAACCTTTTATGGCAAACGCCTTCGCGCAAGGTTGCGCCGCAAGGCTGACAATGGCCCCGTGCCTAACAGTGGCTACCTGTCAAGCACCACCTTCACTTCAACTTTGAAGAACTTCACAAATACCCACTTCGTGTTAGGCCTCTCGATGTTGTCAAGATTTTCCCGATCTTTTTCTTCCTGATTCAGCCATCTTTCTGCTGCAGCTAAGTTGTTCATCCAAGGAGAACCTCTTTTCTGTTTATAGAAAACCATACGCCTTCCATCTTCAGTGTTCACGATGACGTATGCATAACTATGCCGAATGCAGAAAGAGGCGGTTTTTCTTTTTCTCTCAATTTTCTCATAGTAGAGGGCGCAAGATTTCGTGTCAATCTCAGGCTAGAAGAAAATGTTTGATGAAACGCCGCGCCCCCTTCCACATCCTCAAGCGCCTCATAAGCCCTGAAAAGCTCATTCTGATAGCTAATTAATGACTGTTGGATTTCCACGAGGAGCTAGGATAGGGATCAAATAAATTTCCAGGCTCAAACTTGAGTCTTATTGTGATACGGATTGAACAGAGCGAAGTTTATGCTAAGATATGAGGCACTAAATTTTCCGTATTTCTCACCTCACTTGGGGTCGCAGCTTATTTGTGACTTTTTGGCGGGTTGACTGCGCCTCTCAATAACATGCGGAATCTAGAATTCAAAGCCCAATCGACAAATGCATCATTCACTACTGGCGGCTCCCCCAAGCTACCGACTACTGCCGAACACTGTTTCCTTGTCTAAACCGTGCACAACCATTTGATCAATTACTGCGTGCTCGGCAGTGGTCGAAAGCTGGGAGGAGACGCCGAACATTTGATTGACGGTAGCAAAACACGCATTTGTCTGTTGAGCTTTGAGTTTTAGAGTCCACAAATTATTGAAAGGCACAGTAAAAAAATATTTCAGGAAAAAATCCTACCAGGTTTCTAGTAGACTGTTCACAGTCCCCCATTTTTCACTGAGATCGCAGATGTCGATTGTTGTCGTGGCTCAGGCCAAAATAGCATCGATTTCAAAAGAATTTTCTGGAGAATGTTTTGTATTTGATCGTCTGTCTGCTTTTTCTTGTATTGTTTTTTCACACTCGTTTTAACGAGTTAACACGAGTGTGAATTAAATTTTGATCATACAGACGAGCAGAGGACTGTTAAGTTCATACCTGCAGTTTCACAGTTGATACCAGAATGTCCTGTTTGAGGTCTAGCGGTACACTCGTTGACATCTGAAAATTAGAAACCGTAGTTAACTATATTCTTGCAAACGTACAAAAGAATAGTGACCAATCACATTGTTAATGAAGCTGAATGTAAAAGATGTTTTGGCTTGGAGTTCAAGTAGTATTCACAGTTTCTGCCCATTATAGTCTTTAGAACAACCTGCCTTTTAAAGACACCCCGTCAATATAAGCCAGGAGCCACATAAGATGTGAAGAGTCACCAAAGTTAAGTTTATACCTGTTTCACAGTTGGCACCAGAATAACCTGATTTGCAGTCACATCGGTAGTTTCCAAGGAGATCCAAACATGTGCCGGCATTTTGGCATGGTGCAGGTGTACACTCGTTAACATCTGGAAATTAGAAACGACAAGTTGTAAGTTAATTTGCCACAAACCCCAAACTTTTTTTCATTTAATTAAGTCTACTAGTGTATCTCGATTGAAAAAATCCCTGCGTTTCAACCGGCGTCTGAACATGTAATTTCTATGTTTACGACCGTCAAAGTGGGATCTGGGTCGGGTTACTAGTGACGTCACTTCCGCTAAAACACTCAAGAAACTTTTGACTGTGCTGCGAGGGTTGTGAAAACACTTTTGGATTATTTGTGATTCATATTTTATAAGAACTACACAACATTTTTAAGTGAAAAGAAGTGTATCATCTAGCATTACAAATTCGGACTCTATCTACGATCTGGACGGCGGCGATGCATACTTTTTTAGTCAATTAGTGTGTACGAGCACAAGTTACATAAATTTGCATATTTCGTACTATTAAATCATGGAAAATCCTTTGACTAGCTATTGAAAAGAAGTTCAGTATAGTATCATTTAAATTTCTACTTCACTGTTATTTTGAATGAAATGTGCATTTTACTTACGCTGATCACCTGGGAGTTCACCACTTATTAGATTGTGTTTCGGTTGAATGACGAGCGCATTCTTCTT
>JAHPZR010004613.1:0-16467 GCA_019787425.1 Platygyra sinensis
CATTGCTCGGTACAATCACCTACGAAAAGAAAAGAAAAGCGTGACATATTCTGTGACAAACTCAGGAAGATTGCGTTACGGTTGCAAGAAAATTGTGTTACAACTAGCCTTACAAGAATTTTGAAAGGGAATGAAACTGTTACTCACTAAGACCAAATGGGTTTGGTTTAACTGGAGGTTTTATAGGCTCGTCGTAGAAACCATTCGAAGAGAGAGCATATTCTGCTTGAGCAAAGACGCCTTCTTTTGCGTCTATCCAGTCCTTCACAGGAAACTCAAACATTCTTTCTTTCATATCCTTGACAGAAATCTGAGAAAGAAAAGAAATAATGAATAAAAATTGGGCTGAAAAGAAGTGTGGCAACGAAACCTTGTAAAAAGCGGAAAAGGAACTGAGCAGTCCTTTCATGTTGTGCAAACGGTGTTTCTAACTTTTGTCAGGGGAACTCTCAAAGGAAAACTTCGTGTGGTATGTTTATTTTGCCATACAATGTGATTCTAACTTTCCAGTCTAGTGTGTCACTTTTCAAATAAAAGCTATTAAACATTTGTAAACATTTTGGAGTTGTTCGGCTACTCGAGGCTGTGTTAACAGTCTAGTGAATATTATTCTGCCTCACTCAGCGTGAGATCTGGAGTGCAAGAGTCACCTTTTCTACGAACCACTTCTTCGTTTGACCAGTATTGTACAACTCTACAAACACTTTGGTGATTAAACCAATGTCTGAAGCTGCTACTCGGAAGGCGTCGGTCCTAAAAAAATAAAAACAAAACAAAACAAAACAAAACAAATAGTCATTATCTAGCAGACGCTTCGTTACTTACATCTTACAAAGCTACGCGTTTTACCGCTGCCACTTGGTAAGTGTTTGATTAGCTTTTGACAACTATTTGACAAGACAATTTCTGATGGCTTTTGTTTCAAATGGCCAATCAAACTGCGACAAATTGCCTGCAGGTTTAAATGTTCGTAGGTTGACAATATTGAAATTTCCACAAGAGTGAAATGTGACTCGACAAATTAAGATCTTCGCCCTCAAAAGTTCTCATGTCCGGATAAAAAAAGAAACCAGCAAAAAGTAGTCAAGCAAATTTGTCACAGAGTCAATTTTTGTTTTTGTCACTTTCTCAACTGCACGGTACGTAGCACTGTATCTGACGTAAAAGATAACTTGTTTTATTATTCATTCAAAATATTTCCCCGTTTCTGATTGGTTAAAACCACACGCATAATTCACCATAACCAGCTGCTGTTTACCAAATTTGGAAAGAATCTTCGTCATATTGAATCAATGACGTCAAAAGTGCAGCCCGCTGAAAATTATTGAACTGATGACGTCAAAAGTGCAGCCCGCTGCAGATTATTGAACCGTTGACCGAGAAAAACCTGGGGACGAGATTGTGGTTTTTTTGGTGAGCAGAAAAACAAAGAGCGAAATGGCGAAACTCCTTTAAGAACGGGAAAATGTTTTGAATGAATAATAAAGCAATTATTGAATTCGCCTTCCGTAGGATATGAAGAATTCTGCAGATCTCGGAGGGTGTTATCCACCTCGGCCTTCGGCCTCTGTGGATAACACCCTCCTTGATCTGCGGAATTCTTCATATCCTACTCAGCCTCATTCAATAATTGCTAATTGTTAGTAAGCGTTTCTCTTGCACACAAGTTAACTTCAGTGGTAAAAAATCGCTTAAGTCACTAATTTTAAAGCAACGTATCTAGTTTCACGTCGTGACCGAACATTTACTTACTGTCCCGTCTTGAAGTGTCTTATTCCAGCGGGAAGATTAGAGGTCAGCGGTATCTTGTCAGTGGACCCCCGATCACCGGTGAGACGGATAAATACCTTCCCATCCGTACCCGCCTGGTATTTATTCCCTGTCTTGGTTAAGATTGTGTAGTAGTACGCTAAATTGACAAAAAAAAGAAGAATTTTGAGGATGATGTAAAAAGAAACGAGAAACGAAATATTTTTCAGTCCCAAACCAGGTTCCTGACGTTCAACAGAAAACTCAGTTAGAATTAACCATCTTGTGTTCCATCTAACAAATTCTTTACTGATTACCGGACCATTCTAGTCAGTCAACCTTCTGCTATCTGCCCAGTCATTGTTATCATAGTGTGAACTTTATGCCGATAATGCTATGCGATCCAATCAGACATGCTTATCGAACACGATCTTGGATTGAAGTTAATATAGATCCAGTCCAACTTCTCCATAACGACCACCTTGGGGAGAGAGGAAAGTGGTCGTTGTCGACCAAGAGGTGGCCATTCTGGGGAGGTACGGGTATAATATGACACCTGTTTTTTCAGGGGTACAACATTTATATATTTAAAAAATTTCTTCTTGTTTTATAGAAATACCTAACACATTCAAAATATATCAGTAGGACAGAAACCAATCAGCAACAGAGACTTACGACGTGCGAAATGGATCAAGCATCGTGACCTTTTGAATAACACGGGATTTTGTATACACTGTTGTATACACTAAAATAAGAGTGAATGTATAGACTGTCCGCTGGGACGAGAAACAAAGTGCCCGTTGTTGGGAAGTCACCTATGTCCAGGATTGAACCCTAGTATTGTTTTATAAGTATTTCATATTTGGCAGGGCTATCTGACAGTTTTAAAATTATTACTTCATATTTGACAGAATTGTGCGTGTTTTGCTGACTTTTTACCAATAAGGACAATTTGCGATGCTTATCATAAGGAATTTGATTCTCATTAGCGTTCAATCCTGGCCATATCTAAGGGAGGTGGCCGTGAGTGGAGGTTTTACTGTAATACGTTAAGTTTTCTGGCATATTTTTTTGGGACAAACATTAACGTAAACCCGTCAGCTTTAATACCACACTTACGTGGATTTGTAATGGTGACAGGCACAACCTTATCAGCGTTCAAATCAGGTTTAATGTTCATCACTGGTAAATCATTCAATAACAATGGCTCCTTGAACGGTTTGGAAAGAGCAACAAAGTCCGCTGGCTCCATCTTGAACCTGGAGAACTTCAGCGAGAGAGATTTGCCCAAGGGAATGGCGTTTGTCTTCTTTGTTCCTGGGATCACGATCTCGGCATCTTTTCCAGCGTTGTTAGTGAATTGAACGTAAAAGTAGTACACAGACTCGTTGAATGTGGATTCGCGACCTGGTGGCAACCAAATATAGACTTAGTTGTGGATTAACTTCTAATCGCTTAACATCTACGGGGAACTGAGACATTTTACTAAATTGATCATGAATTTGAAGTTCTCAACATCCCGTGTCACGTTGTACGTTCTCGAGGTGTGAATAAAGCTTACTCGGTATAATTGAAATTTTGATACAAGTGAATACAGGGAAGATCATAGTGAAATTTTGGAAATACAAACACATTGTCAGATGTTTTTTTTTTTCGCCGGGAAGACAAATAGCAGTTTTCAGGCAATAAATTATAGACGATAGATCATGTTCGACCACACAAAAGCATAGCTGGTGCCCTAGTTTAGTTACTTACCTTGACCAAAGCACGACTTCCGTGTGTCGTCCCAGGTCATGTCATCTGGACACACCATGGTGTGTGGTTCACCCTTCTCACAGTGAATGTAGCGAGTGATGTCAGTGGGATCTTTAAACAATCCCTCGGGCTGGAGACAACGGACTGAAACACAAAAAAGAACGATGAGAATTATAATATCAAAAATATTACTTTATTAGTTGACTCGGTAAGGTAGACTAGTTAACCAAATCAAGGTTTTCTCCGGTTGCTAACGACGACAGTAAACTTTGGAAGCACTTACAAGCTGCTGTTATGGTGACAAGCTTGATGTCATCCTTATTAGGACTGGGTACGACTGTAACAGGACCCTGTTGTCCATTCACGAGAAGCTTGTCTCCAGGCGTCCACGGATTTTCGACTTTAAAATTAATGGGAATGTCGTTTTGCTGTCCTTTCTCTTCAAAATTCAAGTCCAACGTCATGTGAGGCTGCACAGTGTATCCCTCATTCTTGTTCTGTCCTTTGCTGGGGATCACTTTCACTTGCGCGCCAGCTTTGTTGTCAAAGCGAACTTTGACGAAACGAGTTGAGGAGGAAGATTCAACTGATAAAAAAAAGAAAACTGTTAGTTATTTGTTTGTGATGCTTGTAGGTGGATTCATTGCATGAACACCAGACTACAACATTGATAACGACTTGCGGTGCACAGCAAACAATGTTTAGTTCAGCCGTGTTACTTGAACTGTTGCAGCAATGTTTTTTGGAGTGAAATCGTGATCTGTAACACAATACTTTGTTGATGATTCACAGATCAGATTAAATCACAAAACGATACAAGTAGTTTCAATTCACAAATTCAAAGAAAGAAAATACAACGAATCTCACCATTGCTGGAGAAGTACAAAAATACATCCTTGGCGCTTTCAGCCGGAACCTCTGCATCAAAGAACTCTAGAGACGAAGCGACCATCCTGGTGTAACCGTACGGAGTCCCTGCCGCATTACGTCCCACAATGAGCCTTGTATATGTATCCTTGTCGTGCTCACCTTCTTGAGGCATGTATCCCAGAGCACGGGTTATCTCTGTACCGTTTATATACAACGCCAGACCGTTCTCTCGTGCCCAGGTCACCATCACGTACTGCCATACATTGAACGAGAAATCTGATTCAACCTGCCAAAAAAAAAAGATAAAAAAAATCCTCAAACAACATTCGTATAGGCAGGGGTTTCATTAGCTCCTGAGTAAAGTTTGAATTGCAAACCAAAATATGGGGCAATTTTGTTTAAAATAACTTAGTCCTTTATTCCATTTTATTTAATTTTGGTCATATCCGCCGTTGGGATCAGTGTGCCGTCTATATTTTGTATTCTAAAATTTCTACTGATCCAGGTCTACTTTAAGGAGCTGCGTCACAGTTAAACGGTTTGAAAAATTTAGCCTAAAATTTTCAAATTTGTTGTTTGTAATCCGTGTCAATCTTCTCCATCCTTGACCATCCTTGTTCCTTTATGGTTTATTATTATCTCTTTGATGTTTTTCTATCTTTGTAACGTATTATTTTCAGATTTCCGTCAATTTAAAGGTAATTTTGTCGATGGTAGAAATAACTCAAAATATCGTGACGTAGCCCCTTCAAGATCCGGTACTCTCTTCGGTTTGTTGTTGTGGTTATACAGATTTTAATTCCATTTGTTTCAATAGGTGCCTGCCACTGGGCAAATTGACTGGCTGTTAGAACGACTTTCCCGCCTTGTTTGACCATAGAGAGGCAAGTTTTTCTCAGTTATAAAGACGTTCAGTTGAAACCGTTTCGCTCGCCTGTGAAAGACAATTGTCCCTCTGTCTACAACGTCAAGTTTGGGATTCAACCTACCCGCCATACTTCATCAGGGACGGAAACTACCGCGTATAACTTGCCGTCCTTCACGAAAAGCGTGAAACCGCGTGACTCCTTACTAGAGCCACCGCTGTCCACAATGTAATGAGGCTCGTCCTTGTAGTTCATAGCTGCATCGTCCAGTTTAAACCTGATGCCGAATGTCAGACCAGCTGTACACTTGTCGGGATTGCTCAAGCATTCCCCTGAAAAGAAAAGGACACAGAGGTTGCATAACTATGACAAAGAAACCAAGAATCATTCAAATGAAGGAAGGAGGGTTGTTTTCCTCTTTTATTATCTAATTATCTAACCTCTCTAATCCTAGTTACTTAAATGGCAAAGAAAAGAAATCTGCAATGAACTTGGACAAAAGGATGCGTCATATTCCTAATTACTTCATGCTACAAAAAACCAGAATTAACTGAATCAGCCTAACATTAGATCCGAAAAAATTATCGTGTTCTGTTTTTGCTCTGTTTGCTGCTGCTACAATCCACCGTAAGGAAAAAGATGGCGACTGGTACATTTGCCTATCGCGGAAGCTTTAAAAGAGCGTATAAAAACACAAAGAAAAATTGTAAGTCATTCAAACTCAACAAGAGCAATGCTGTTGGTGTAGGAAATACTGCTCTTAAGGACGTTCGCGCGAAAATTTTCTAACATTGATTTTTTTCTAAAAATTTTACCACTGAAAGATGATGAGTAAGTGACGTAAGAAATGTAAAAAAAGGGGGGTCACCGACTTCGTTTCAGAGAGAACATGCCCAGAAGAACACCTAAATCTGAGTAAATCGGGCTTCAAAAGCGAAAAATACCAAAGTGGCTGAAAGTCCTAAAATATTGCAGTTAGAGCTTTGAAGGGAAGTGTTCTCTGCCAAATATGGTTTAAATGGACCTTTTAAGAGAATTTAGTCAACTGGTGAGGGTATTCAAAGAACAAGTTCGCATTTAGCGACCATAGTTTCACGCGCCTTGCAGCCGCAAGATGACAGAATTCCATGTCCCGTGGACAGAAATCTTCAATTTTTTTTAACTTCCCACATTGATTTTTTGTTCATTTTTGGACAATGTGGAGATAATTGTAAATTAAATCTGTTTCTGAAAAGAAAAGTAGGGGTCACCGAACGTTCAAGATCGTTAAAGCCAATCAAAGATTTAGCAATGGGCACCTGCCCTATCTTTGTTCATTTTACTACCTTGCGCGCGCGCGCGATGCATGACGTGGCATGTGAAATTCGTGCGCAGTAAGGATGCGCAGTAACAATTGGCGCGAACGTCCTTAAAATCATATATTTCTATACGCCTATTGGGCTTAGTTTGGTTTGCAAGGCATTGTGGTAAAATGTACAGCCGCCATCTTTTTCCTCACGGTGGATTGAAGTATAAGTCCCCTTACTTCGACCTACCTTGTTTCTCTTTTTGGTTTGCAACCAAAGATTCCGAGAGCCAGAGCGTAAAAAAATCTAATTCATTAGATCGGATGTATCAGTTTTGAAATCATTTCACTAACCTTCAAAGTTTCCCATGTCGAGCCAGGAATCATTGCCGTTTAACAGCAGCCCTCCCTCCAAGGGAACTATTGCCCCGTGGGCCTCAGGGACGGGATCGTCTCCGACAAGGCGACCATTTTCCACCTTGCGCAGTGGCCACATTTTCTTGTAACGTAACTTCGGTGCTGTGCGTAAAGGAAAACAAAATGGAAAATAGTGTTAGTGTTATCATGGTAGCTTTATCAGGGTTAATACCATGAATAAAACAAAATTCTAAGCGCCATTATCAAGAAACAATTCAAAACCTGACTATAATGAAATTCACCGAATGTTAACAATTTACGCCCTCGCTTATATGTTTTTTTCCTTCCAAATTAATGGAAACTCTATTCTTTATAATGCGACGTTTGTTATTTACGACGTCCATTATCAAAACCTGCAATAAAATCGCCCGACTTTTGCCGAGACATTTTTGAAAATTAGAAATCAAATTTAGGTCAGGGTCGATAAAAACCCTTTGAACTTTTCACGCAAACGCTTCACGTAGACTTTAAGGGCACCGTTTAAAACAATCACACACTTACGAGCCACAGTAACTATAAGCGTTTTACAAGGCTTCCTTCCATCTCTGGGTTTCACAGGAAAAGGTTTATCAAAATCGTTGATCTTCAGATGCGTGAAAGTTTCTTTGTCTTCAGCGGTGAAGTAAACCGGTTTGATAGGCGCACCATCAGTTGACATGGACATCAATGTCACCTCCAGGGTGGAGTCAGGTACAATCTCAAACCCCTCAGGGTTACCCTTGTCTGGCTTGAGAAGAATTGTTCGGCCCACTTCGTTCGTGACGCATAAAGAAGCGTAATAGATTTTAGCAGACACTGCGGAGGAAATATGAATGCGTTGGTCTGAGTTTGTGATTATCTGGTTGACAAAGTCATAAATATCGTAATCAACTCTTTGTCAACTTTCACGTCTGGTGTAGCAAACTGAAAATAGCGATTTTTAGCCTTAGACTAGTTTAAGTTAAAAATCGACTGGATCTCCACTAGATTCTTTTTAAGACGGCTTATTTTGGGCAGGAATTACAAAGTCTTAAAGAGATGAAATAAGATATAATAAAACAAGACGCATAGGTTTATATTATTTTAAAAGGGTGTTGTATAATTAACCTCAACGTGCACATAAGAATAACACCACATGATAAAACTCCCTCGTAACGACAGGAGACACAATAGAAGCACGACGTAAGTTATATAAACATAATGAGAAAGTATTAAGATATAAAAGGCAGCGCATGGTCTACTGTACAACTCAGAGCAAACGAAAGAAACTAGTGATAAATGAGTGATGGTGAAATTGCAGCTCGGTAAATATATGTGAAATAATGCAACACGAGCGTGGGACCTAGAAAAATCTGAGTCCCGATAGGATTTGGACCCATGTCCTTCCGAACAGTTAAATGACCTGGCTCTCCATGAGTTCTCGTAGCTCAGTGGATAGAGCGTCCGCCTGGTGTTCGGAAGGTCATGGGTTCAAATCCTATCGGGACTCAGATTTTTTCTAGGTCCCACGCTCGTGTTGCATTATTTCACACGAAAGAAATTACATCGGTCGTTCGTTAGTTCTAAATTTAAACACAGAAGGGACTGTTTGTAGTCAAGATCCGGGAGGCACTGTCCGTCTGACTTATTGCCCCTCCGGCAGAGCTGTTACCGGGATTTTATGATAAAATTAATTATAATTATTGTTGCCAGTTTTCAAAACTTACAGCTACTCCAGAAGAAGATATAAGCCGCGTTGACGTCGTCTTGTGCCAAACTTCCCGCGAAGGTCGTGAACGACGCCATATCAAACTTGGCGGGCTGAAACGGACCGTTATTTCCTACCTCTCGACCGATCACAAAGTTGTCCTTGTATGGGGTTACAGTAGTCATTGGGACTGGTTCTCCTGTGGTATTGTGAACTCGTAGCTGTGAGTTGTAGAACATTTTCATTCCATCGTGTTTACTCCAGGTGACCATGACGTACACCCAGTCATTCATAAGTGCAGCGGCACTGCTTTCCACCTTGTAATGGAAAGAGACAGTAGAATCCGACCAGGTGAGGTTATTGATTATATGATGTTACCGAAGCCTTTACTTATAACAGTCTCGTGGCTTAACGCGGGCTTAGCAACAAAAAAAAAATAGCGAATTAGTGGAACTTCTATACTTAATGTAAACATTGAACCTTAACATGTAGTCATAATTATTTTATTGGGCTAAACGCTTACTTGATCCCTAAAGAACAATCTATAGCGAAACGCCTTTTAGTTTCTGAAACTCGGGGTATGTTTTGCAACTTTAGCCACGTTACTTTACGTTACGATATTCAAGTTGCGTCTAATAGCGATTATCTGCAAAGGCAATAACATTGTGGTAGTGTAGCAGCTCTCGTAAGCTTGTAATTCCATTTGTCGTCATAGTAGAACAGTTGTTATCGTTTTGGGGCTAGAAGGGGGGAGTACGGTTTCTGTTGTTTGCTTTAATGTTCAATCAAAGGGTATCAAGCAATTCACTTGAGATGGGCAAGAGCTTCTACATGACCCCAACATTTACTTAACGGTTACATTACGAGCTTAGAGGTTCTCTTTTACGCCGCCAAGACCTACCATCCATTCCCTATCAGCACTCCTAACTACCGCAAACAATCTGCCTTTCTGCTTGAACAAGGTGAATCCGCGCATGCGTGGGTTGTGAGCACCGGTGTCCACAATGTATCGCGGGCCGTCAGACTCATCTACATTGCCAAACCTGAGCTTTGTGCCAAACGAAAGCCCATTGGTGCACTTCTCTGTGTTTATCACACAGTCATCCGAACCAATTTGGGCCACTGCACGCGACTCCTGTCCATCAAATGCCAAACCTCCTTCCACTAATGTCATTTCTCCGTGTGTTCTCAGATCAGGGTTCCCAGGGATTTCTTGCGTGGAGTGGGCATGCCTCGAGTGGAATATGATGCTATTTTCTGAGAGTTTGTTGGCTGGTGTAGGTTGTACATCAGAGAGCCGGCTGTTTTTTACCGACATCATAGACCACGAATGTACTGGCTTGATTTTAGGGGCTGTAGGAGAAAAAGGGTAAAAGTTTATAACACTTGAAAGGAAAATTATCGAAAATATCCTTGGGAGATGACCACCTTAAGCCTCTCTATCAGAGCAAGACCTGGTGCAAAAAACAGTCAAATGAAAATGAGGCTAGAAGTAATTCGGTAATGGCCTATTTGAGGTGGCCGATTCAAAATAGAGTTCTCCATATTCCAAAAGGAATATTTTCTTCAAATCTTTAGCACTAAGCCAAAAACACAAACAATGGAAAACAAAAACAAGACAAGAACAAAACAAAGAAACGAAAATAAACAAGCGATTCGTCTTTCGTCTTTCACTCACCAGGGGCAGTGATGGTCATGTTATCCACTTCATCTTGAAATTCTCTAGGAGTAATTGACACTTTTTTGACTTCACCATTTATCTCCAGGTCGTTTTGAGTTTCGATATCCTTAGCGTCTAACGTGACGGGCGCAGCGAGAGGCCCGCTCTTGGGGAATATCATAGATACCTTTAAGAAGCCATTTTGTGGTACAACATACCCTCCTTTGCGGCCTCTCGAGGGTTGAACTCTAATCTCACGGCCGACCTTGTTGTGTAACAGCAGTGTGATGTAACGCTCTTCAGGTCCCAAGGGTCCATCTTAAAATAAACAATAAAAGATGTCGCTATGGTTCAATTGCTGTGGTTTTCGTGTGAAATATCGCTACGATTTGCTACCCACTCTTACCTTCGGACTCCTTTCTCCTTCCCTCTAACTCCTTCGGCGCCCAGCAACCAAACACAAATATTAAACGCGAAAAGCGTTTGCATGATTCTAGATTGCATGATTCTAGATCTCATTAGAGAGGCCTAAATCAATTTTCACTCGTCTCAAAGCCACTGTAAGTCGCAGAAAACCACCCAGTTTGTAAATACATCGCGTTAAACGCGTTAAATGTTATGCTGGAAGCAAGGCATGTAATCTCCCGTTAAACAATTTCCCTGAAATTGGCCTACTCGTCTTTATTGTCCTTTGTGCAACACCTATCAGTTTTGAAATACTCCAATGTACAGTGTAAAAAAACACACTTAACTTTACAAAAATATGTTCCACTTACTCAAAGGAGATATCACAATATCAGTAACTTTTTCTTTAAACTTGGCGGGCTTCACGATAATACTCTTGCGATTGTTAATCATCAACGGCGGAATGCGTATCGGGATCAAAGGCCCTCAACAGCAGGGGCTCAGAGCTCTGGAACTCTCGCGTGATCTTCATAATAGCACCACTGTTGATGTGGAATCCCTCGTTCAGCCCCTTGAAGCTTGGCGCTATGATGGTCTTCTTGCCAGCGCGGTTCCTGACTTTTAGGGTCACGTAATACAGAGAAGGTTTCTGTGCGATGTGCTGTCTGACTGTGGGAACTTGGGATTTTTTCTTGCTTGAAACTGAAACAGGGCGTATCGAAATAGTAAGTTTCAACACTGTTTAAAGTAAGTTTCCTGATTAGTGGACCGTTCCAGTTGCTTAATTTGAAGTGTGTTGGTTGATAATTTAATTACAACTAAAAGACGAAAATTCGACTACAATTTTGTTCCAGAGTAGTTTTAGCTTATACACACTCAGTGTACTAAGAAGAGACTGATAAAGTCTTAGATTATTAACTGAGAAACTGAGTCATCAGCTCTGGAGAAGCTTTTTAGTTTCAACTCGAATTTAGAGGTAGCTAAGAAGCGAATGCCTTCGAGAAAAATAACATTGTAATATAAGACAACAAGAACTACCTGACTATTAAAACTACCAGTTTGTCTAAATATTATGCCAAAAATAAATATTTCAAAGTCTAACGTGGTGATCAGCAATCACGCCTGAAAGAAGACTGTTTTCACGAGGCGTCTGAAATGTTTTCAGGTAGAGAAAGTTTTGAATGCGAAATACTTAAGAATGAAGACCATAAGAAGTGGAAGCAAGTTTACACAATGATAATATATCAGTTCTTCTAAGAAAGTAGACCGTAGAACGCAGACTATGTATACAATCACCAACTCACGTTGTGTTCCAAGTACCACCAGGTCTTTCGTCTTGCCCTTGGTAGCATGTGGTGTTATTTGCATTTCCGTCGTGCCATTCACGGCCATCGGCGTTTTGCCGTCCGTTGATGTCGCTGCCAGCGTGACTGGCTGAGCAGACGTGGTACCTTTGGTGATGTCCATCATGAAGCCCTTCTTTACCTTCCAGCCTTCAGCGGGGTTGTTGTCACTTGACTTGATTATCACGTCTTGTCCTGCCTTGTTCATGAAGCGAGCAGTGAATGTAATACTGCTGTTCCTCCTAGCAGAATAAAAACATATGCAATGAACACATCATTTCACTGGTGGGTAATACGTTGTGAGAGAAGAAAACGGAACAGTGAAAATCTGAAGGATTGTCAACGATCGAAATATTTCTGGACTTCTGGGTGTCGATACCAAACGTATGCCGAGGAAAAAATTGCAAGTCAAACATAAGTTGGAACACCAGGGAAATCGTTCACAGTTAACCTTTTACTGTACAAAACGGCAAACAAATCGCTCAACATCGGTCCTCTCCTATTCCTCCCCCGGAGCAAAACACCAACCTACCATACGTGTACTTTGTCATTCCTTGCAAAAACTTTCCAAACTTTCTCTTACCGCGGGGCAACATCAGCTATCACCAGAAACCTCCAAAAATCTGCACTCCCAACATGACTTTTTCCCCAAAAAAACTTCTGCACAACAACTTTAAATTCCCCCGATCTGCTAAATTCCCCTGACTTTTAGTTTTCCTGATCTGGGAGGCCACGGGACAGATAAGTATCCAACTGCTCTATTTCCAACCACAGGGAGCGCTAAACTTAAAACAAGAACTACAAAACCTTGTGCGACATTCCTGGGAGCGAGAAATCTCCGCAAGGTTGTAGGTGCACCTTCCCCCATTTGGTTAAACTTGCGTGTTAGTACAATATCATCCTTGCCATTTATTTTCCATTAGCTGGTTTGACGTCGGATCTCAAAACCGTGAACGTGATAGGCGAGTTACCGGTGCCGCCGGTTTGGTGGAAGGGACATCACTGAAGCCTTTTTTGACAGGGAAGACCCTGAGGTGAGCGCGTTGGTTGTCGCTCGGCACTTTAAAAACAATATTTTTCCGGATTTGTTCATGATCTGCACTGAGATGTTAATAAGTATCCAGTGGCTGACCCTACTTAAAGACAAAAAAGCTTCTCATCAACAACATAAGAAAGGAAAATTAAAACGGTTTTTGCTCGTTATATAGTTACATTTAGGTCTAACTTGTGTACTACATCTCTGCCAAAATATTGCCATTTGAGCACAGTGTTTCTTTTACAGATTCAAGTCTATATTTTAGATTACGCCGATATATCGTGCGACTGCTGAACTGAGCTACGTATAATGTATCTTTACAAGAGTTCCTTCGAATCAAGGGCCCCCCCCCACAACCACATTTAATGTAAGAAGAAAGAAATCTCGAGTTTAATAATGAATAATAGACCACTTGTATTCAGTTATGCATTTCTTGCTTACACTTTAGCCGACTTAAGTGCCGATGCTTACAAAAGCGAAAATTCCTGGCCAACGCTTCACCGCTAAGAGTTCTGAATGGAAGATCAAGACAGTATCCTTTTTTATACTGATGAATTCCCTAAAATTCTCGCCACTTATCTGACTTGAACACTGTAAAAAAAAAAATTATTTTTCTGCTCGCCTGACAGTACCTCCTGACCCTCCATTAAGCTTTTCCTTGGAGATGAACCACACAAATGAGCCTTTACGTGTCAGCTCCGGTGAAATAGTTATCTTATCTTGATTATTAACGCAGCCAGATTTCTGATGCGGCGGCTCTGCCGGCGACCCCTAAACGGTCACGGCTTGGCCAACCCCTCGCGACAGTCTATTGCGCCGACTTCCATGGTGTATTTTTTAAGTATCTGCACGGTTAAATTAAAACTGGTAATTAACTACGTCTGCATGTCCACAGCACTCAAATGTCGACCCGGGCTTCGTTCGTAATGTTTTAGAGTCGTAACAAAAATAATTGACTGGCGAATTAATCTCATTTCAGTTGACTGAACATACAAGACGCCTTGTGGGCGAAATCATTGATACTAAACGAAAAACAGAACAAAACAACCCACAGCAAAGCAACAGCCAACCCAACCAAAAACAAAACAAAACAAAAAATGCACGTTGGTATAGGGTCCGAAAATTGCGACACCAACTGCGTCGCCACATGCCTTTTGACCGAAAATCCGAGTATTGGCCGACCACAATTTTGTGGCTAGTCGCCAGTAGGAGGCGTTTTAACTAAACTTGTAGCGCTCCAGAACCAGGCTATTCAAAGACGTCGGTTTCGTTTTTCAAATTGAAAAAACGTTTTTGTTTGGTTTCAAAGCCCAAGAAACTTACCCCTTTGCTCGCTCGAAGCTTTTTAACTTCCGTTAGCAACAAAATAGATCAAAATTGAAGGTAGCCGGCTTTTACTGCTTAAATGATCCCCACAACAGCTTAGAAATCCACGCCCTGCACCACCTAATCAACATTTAGCGACAGCCCTATGTTTTTAGCTGTTTCAACACTGCCAGCCCGCTACCGTGAACGCCATGGCCAGAAAACACGCGCTTTCCTTTCGAACATACATTGGCCGCCAACGGATTCGTGCGCGTGCGCCTCTTGGGAAGGCCTGCCTGCTGCCTACTGGTGGCAGCATGTAAGACGATGGGGGAGACTGCCTTACCTGAATCCCTGGGCTGGCTGTTATTTTTTTCGCTTGCCCAATAAGTTGCTACATCTTTTTTAAACGTAGTTTTGCAACTCTCAATTTTATTGTAATTGGTAAAGCCTGATGAATCCAAAACATACCTGCAAGAGCCACACAGTGCCAAGTGGTATTCAAATAGACATATGAATTGACAACCTTAAACCAAATTAAAAGGCGCCTTTCATCTTAACAGAAATAAAAACCACCAAAGTTAGGGAGACAGTCTAACGATGTCGAAGCAATGAGAGCCCCACTGTAATTAACCTTTAACAGCCAGAGCTAAATCTGAACATCGACTAAAAAACACCACTTACGACTTCTAAAATAGAAAGTGTACACATTGCGCATGATCGACGCGACAAAAAGTGTTGACGTAGAGAAACGATCCGATGGCCAAACTTAGCGGTAATGGCCGGCCCTTGAACGTCGCGTCAAAAAAACACAGTTAGGCTTGTTAGCGTCAGCTGAACATCGATCTGGTTTCCTTAGCATCCGACGCAATCGTAATCCAGCGCTACGTGAAAGACGAGTCGTTTCTCCATGTTACACTAGCATAGCACCAACTCGGGGACGAATTTTGTCTGCACCTAAAGGCACCATGAAAGGCCCAATCAAAAGATATCCTTGTGAATTATTTAACAAAGCGCGCAGGCGAGGACGGTTTTAGGAGTTTGCAACAATATAGCAGATTCTCCGGATATACAGATCTATACAAAAATGGCAGACAAACTAAAATGTAGAGGCCGACAAAACAAAAAGAGAACACGGAATTGATTCCCTCTAAGGGTGCTGCAATTTGAACTTTTGGAGTGGGGATTTGTCGAGTGATTTGGAAAACAAACATATTTCTATTCTGGAAACGTACCATTCATAGCCCCACGAGCATTCACGAAAACCGTGCACGCTTCAGTGGGCCAGAGACAAGCGCGTTTACATGAAGAAAAAAATATCATCGCACACATGTAATACACACGCCGAGAGAAAAGTCGCCTAGAGCGTATTTTTTTTTTACAAATCATGCCTATACCATATATAATACAGTGAGTTTGTGGGTGTATAGTAAGAACTTTGTGGTAAGGGTTAGCATTTGTGCAGGTGGCTTGGGCTGTGTCGGCGTTTCCCGTTACCTTTACACAGCCCACATAAATGCGCACTACTCGTTCATTCGTGGCACTTTACTCAATACATGTTATGTACATACCTTTCCAAGCTTTTTGGCGGTAGCCAATTCAAGAACAGGGTTACCATTCACATGTAACATAGACACTCCACGCGTGGTTAGGACTGCGCGCTCCGCTGTCAACAATGTCATTGGGTTCTTTGTACGACATCAGCTTCAGCCCGACGAGCTTTCTCTATGGTGCCCATGGAGAACCCACCGGCGCAACTGATCCGGGTCCTGTAAGCAGTCGCTTAAATGTAGAGAATTGTTTCAGCGAATGCACTGGCAACCGTCAAATAACTTGCCCGCTGCCTTTTGATGGGTCGTGTTGCCGACCAGGTTGAGAGCTGGCCCCCCCCCCCCCCCCGCATCCACGATCTTGTTGTGTGTTTTGAAGATGAAAAGACCAGGAGTGAAATGGGGCCACTGGACTGGCTGAATAACCACGATATTTACCATGGGGAGCGATTGCCATAATATATTTACATGCAATCACATTAAGACAAACCTATAGAAAAATACAAACCTGGAATATGACCTGTCATGAAGGTGCCAGTCCAGCCGTATCATCGTTGTTT
>JAHPZR010004614.1:0-2500 GCA_019787425.1 Platygyra sinensis
GACATGACGTTGAGACTGCCAGTCAAATGGTTGATGCCATGCAGTCTTCGAAAGGTGTGCTAGGTCTTTGCGTCAGGTTGTGTGACCAAGTTGTCTCCAGTCCTGTACTTCAGATCAAGCTAGATGGGGTCAGCACCATAGCAAATGTTGAGTACAGTGACACTTTCATTCACGTCTGAAGGCATATGGAATGGGACCGGGGCAGAAGATCACGTTTTCGAAGCTTAACCTACTTGACGATTTGCAAACAGCAAGCCTGTCTACAAGGTGTTCAGCGGAGGTAATTTCCGCCCAATTCTGTACAGTCAAGTCAAGAAAAACGGCGAGTAATTCAAGTGCATCGGAAGGAGGAGTGCAGGGTATCTCTTCTACTACAAGCAGTGGACTATACCCCTGCCCCGAAGAAGGATGCACAAAGTCCTACCAGTGATTTTCCTCTCTGCAGAACCACTTGGACTGTGGCAAGCATGTTCGTAGCCTAGAGCAGGCGTCGATGATAGCCAAGGCTGTCCGTGGGTATGCTGCAAGGCTTGAGGGGCAGTTCGCAGGAGTGCCCCAGTGTGAAGAGATCAAGCCCGTGCAGGCCGGGAAGCTCAGTCTATTACTCAAAAGACAACTTCCCTTTAGGTGTATCGATGGGCTGGGCCCTAAAGTCAAGCCAGGAAGGCAAGACCAGATTCTCTGATAAACAAAGAGATTATCTGACCAGCCAATTTCAAATTGGAGAGGAAACTGGCCAAAGGCTAGTCCTGGACAAGTCTCGCGACTGATGATGACCGCCAAAGATGCATCCGGTAATCATATGTTCTCCAGTTCGGAGTTTCTTACTGTTCAGCAAATAACCAGCTTTTTTCGCGTTTGGCTTCCAAGCGAAGTTTGGCAGGTCATTTAGATATCCAGGCCGCCCCTGACATTGAGATACTGAATCAGAAGTGAACGAGGCAGCGTTTCAAGACCTTAGTGATTAAGTGATGGCAAATATACTGCCGACACATCCAATCTGCTATGACAGTTACAATCTGTGTCAGCTGATGTCAGAATCAAAGCTGTCAACTTTGGCTGTCAAACTTTTGAAAGAGATCTGTGACCATTATGCCAACGCCACGGAGGATATTACACCGAGAAGGAAAGTGCCGTACATTGAGAGATTGGAAGGCTTTCTGAAGCAATTGAATGCGACTGCTGCCGAACATAAGAAAATGAACTGATTGGAGATGCGAACATCATAAGCGTTGAATGTGTTTTTCTTACTAAGACCTTTACCAGGGCGAGCTAGGATTTTTTCAGCGAGGGGGCTGTAAACGTAAAGCTACTACTAAAGAAATGTGCACAGGCTGTTGTTCCGAACTTTCCAAGTTTTGCTTCCCAGACGTCATGTGAATATTATATACAGTTCGCTTCAGTGAGGTTAGCAAACAGCCACACTTGTTTTTTAAGAGGTGCCGCTTAGTTTTCCGTCGGAATTGTTATTTACGTTACTTTAGATAAGAGCGGACCATTGAACTTCTGAGGGGCGCGGACTTTTTCTTGGGACATGTGCATCCATAACTTTTTTCCCTGTGTAACATTATTTTTCTTCCGGTTCACTGAACGTGTCGGATTTTTTTTTTCCAGCTGTGGTCATGTGTAGAAAATCACCCCCCCCCCCCCCCCCCACCACTCCTCCTCCCACCACCACGAAAAGTTAAATGGTCCGCACCTAAAGTATCTATAACGGAAGAGGGGTAGGATAGCTGGTTGGTGGGGCAGAGTGAATATATTGAGTGACGTATCATTCTGTCGCTAATCTGACACGACTGTTGTCCGAAACAAGCTATAGGAGCTATATCTTGGCTTTGAACTTTTATCTGATGTCAGTTCGAATTTATGGCCAATAGATAAGAACATAGTAGTCCAACAGTGTTGGAAATAGTTCTCCGATACAGCACTAGTAGATTTATTTACTTCCTTTTAAATTCTTCAAGTAGGCAATCTCTTCAAAGGACTTTTCAACTTCAGTAGCCAATGTCACAGCCACCTTTCACTGAAGGCTATCAAATAAAATATTTCGACATGAAATACGAAATATCCAGATTGTGCCCCAGGAGCTGTTTCTCACCAATTAAACGATTTTGCGGAAGCAACACCATTATAGGTATGCTGGAACACGTTTTGTTGAGATATTCAAATGAGACGCTTAACGGTTATTGTTACGTGAGTATACCTCTTGACTATTTTATTTTGCTATTTTAATTTTAGGGAAATACAATTAGAAAAGCGATTGGGGGCCTGGGGGATTTAGAAGACGCAATGCAAGATTTTCAAAATATGTCACGCAATCGACAATAACGCTCTGCTTTTGGGACTCATCAGCTCCAGAGTATAAGCTCAGTTTCAACGCTATAACAGATCTAAGTGTGTCACAGATGTTTCAACAATTTACCCACGGATTAGATTGATGAACTGCAGCGTTTCTTACATTCAGATAGAATTCTAGGTAATTTCGACGGAGGAGTTTGAA
>JAHPZR010004614.1:7500-10000 GCA_019787425.1 Platygyra sinensis
CAAAATCACATCGCTGGCTACCCACAGATGCTAACTACAAATACAATGACAATTTAGATTAACTCTTTATTTAATATCTATACTGAAGCCATTGAAAGTTTTATTTATTGATGTCTCGAAATGTGCATTGCTAAATAGCTTTTACCAAGAATCATCCATACCTTTTTATCCAAAAATTTAAAAACAATTGTGTAAATTTATTGAAATAATTTTTTTTGATTCGTTCAGCCCCTGAAATGTGACCCATCCAGTGACACATCACCCTCACTCTTTTTTTGTAACATTCATCAATTACTCTGTGATGAACACACCCCCAGCCCCACCCCCCTTCCAGGCTAAATTCCATGCAAGGGGTTTTACATACAATGGTTGATTTTTGAAATTAAAATGGTTTTTCATATTGCTGCTCATGAGTCATGGGACACAAGGCATATATATTTAGTAAATAATAAAAGACGCAATAGTATTCAGAATGGAACAATGCCTTTCAAAAACTCCCTTGGTGCAATAACCGAACCTAATTGGTTGTTGGGAGAGGGGGGAGCAGGAAGATTCTGTATTTGCGCATTTCATACTGCAAAAAGTAAAAACACATTTAGCGATTGCAACTCAAACTTTAATGAATAAATACGTAACAATAAAAAACTATTACATTGTTTAATCAGTATAACTTTGCTTACATTGAAAGAAATTATCTAGCTATATTTTCATGCATGACCTCTCTAAACAACAGTCATGCTGGCTAAAAAGTTTCAACAATAACCCTGAAAAGTAAAGGTTTATTTACACATCTGAATATAACTCTAGAGGTTAAAACAAGATACAGTGAAGTCATCACTTTCATACCCAAAACTTGATTTTCTTGTCCAGTAAAAGAATGGCTCAGAACTTTCACAATTCCCCCTGACATTTCATTGTATTTTACAGTATTTACATGTTAAAATTGTTGAAAAATATATTTTTCTTTCCATGATTTTTACATTTTTACTGTTAAATAATATTGTTTACCTTTATGACTGCACAAGCCATTAAGGAGAAGAATGATCCAATTCAAACAATTTATCAAATGATAATAATAAAAAGAATATTTGCCTGGCAAATATGAGCTGCATTGAAGAATTCCAGCTGGTACTGGATCAGCCCAAATGGCATGCGGTCTAAAGGAAGAATGGGTGTTATGTTAGCAAGCATTGCACGTTGAACTCCAGTTAACGTTTCAATAATTTCCACAATTTTTTCTGGAAGTTGGAGAGGCCCCTGCTCAGGGTTTGATGGGGAACTTTCTGTGGCTGGAGAGCTGGCCAGATAGGAATCCACAGTTATACCAAAAGCATCTTCTGCCTCATCTATGGTTACAAATTTTTTCCTCAAATAGTTCGCTACTCTCTGCCTGACAGACTGCGCTGTTAAGAGAATAAAGAAACTTAATTTAAAATGTCAAAGATGCAACACAAATTAGAATCGTGTGCTACTGAACTGCTTTCCCACAGGCCACACTACTATGCCGAGGCATTCACAGATAATTTTAACCAAAACTTTAGCTTTGGCTCAAAGACAAAGAAAAGCTACAAAAAATTATGATAATCATGCATTGATTGCCAATAATCTATGTATGCTTGCTCTTATTAATACCTCAAATGCTACAGTGTAAACAACAGCAACAACCACATTCTTTTAAGGTGGCTCAAAACAGTTTCCAGCACTTTTCACTACGTAGATTTTGATGGGCCATTATTACCACTTTTTATCAGTTGATGCTACAATCATGGTATCAAAAACTGCCCAATCATTGGTGAACACGTTGGTATTATTTTCGTGACACAATAGGTTACCATAGCAACACTATAACCTGCTAAAAACACCCTTAATTTCAGCTTTAAGCGCTTATAACTCAAAAACGAGCTCGGTGACCCCCATTTTTTATTATCGAATTGTAATCAACATGATAAGATGCAACTTTTTGCAAAGTTAAAAAAAATTCTACGAAGGGGGTTCAGAGCCACCTTAAATTTTCGAAAATTTAAGGTGGCTCTGAACCCCCTTCGTAGAATTTTTTTAAACTCTGCAGAAAGTTGCATCTTATCACGTTGATTACAATTCGATAATAAAAAATGGGGGTCACCGAGCTCGTTTTTGAGTTATTAGCGCTTAAAGCTAAAATTAAGGGTGTTTTTAGCAGGTCATTTTGTTGCTATGGTAACCTATTGTGCCACAAAAGTAACAGCAACTTGTTCCGCGATGATTGGGTAGTTTGTTCATACCATGACTTTGGCATCAACCGGTATAGAGTGGTTGTAATGACCCATCAAACTGTGAGTCTTGGAAAGTACTAGAAACTGTTTTCAGCCACCTTAAGCATAAAGACTGAAGGCAAAATAGTCAATAAATATATATAATTTGCATCTTTGTTTCTAATTCTCTATTATATTTGTACATACCATGTTTATTCAAGTGTTTATATAAAAACGATTGTGAGATACAAAACAAAACGTAAAGCGGC
>JAHPZR010004614.1:12500-27500 GCA_019787425.1 Platygyra sinensis
CTTGTACTCTACGCTTCTGTACAGGCACTATATAGGGAGGGAGATGTTATTTTAGGTGGAGAATTACCTGTCCATTTGCCGGGATCGTCAGAGGGTGAATGCGGTGAGATTTTGATGTCAGGCTTAGCTCGCGCGCTCGCCATAATATACGCCATTGAAAAGATCAACAATGACTCAAATCTACTTCCAAACCTAACCCTCGGCTACGACATACGCGATTACTGCGAAGTTTTGCCGAAGGCAACTGAAATCACTTTCGACTTTGTCAAAAACAACTGCAACACAAACGTAACACAGAGCGACATTAAGAGGAAAAAGAAACCTATCGTGGCCGTCATCGGCCCAACAGAATCCCGCATGGCAATAGCTGTTGCCGGGATTCTACAAACATTGGATGCTTCAGGGATAACCCCGTCAGCGACGAGTGCTGAACTACGTTCACATGATTATAAACATTTGTTTCGGATGGCCCCTTCAGATAGTTTCCGCGCAAAAGCTATGGCCGACCTTGTCGAGTACTTCAAATGGACTTATGTAGCCGCTGTGGGACAAGATGATTCGTTTGGACGAAATGGGGTGTGGGCAACAGTGAAGGAAGCTGCAGTTAGAAACAACTCCTTTTGCGTGGCTTTCACGGAATTTATTCCTGGTGAAAGTCAGTTCTCGAGTATTAGGAATATTGTTTCAAGACTTCGACGGCATGAAAATATCAGAGTTGTTATTTTGTGGCTATACGGCAGCTATGAAAAGTACTTTTTGAATGAAGTCATCAGCCAAAACCTCACTGGACGCGTCTGGATACTTAGCGACGCATTCACCTCGTTGGCACAGCCAGGCGCTTCAACCCTCGTTGGATCCATTGGAATCCAACCTCACAATTTCTACAACACGCTATTTGAAAGACACAGAAAGGGCTTAACTATGACGGCAATTCAACAGTACTTTCCGGAATGGTGGGGCGAGATTAAAGCGCAGATAACGAGATGCGCCTCAAGTAAGGGAGGTAAAATGAAAATGGAATCCTGCTTTCTTGATTTCGTCCAAAATTTGCGCATTTCTTACTCTCCGTACGTTATTGACGCTGTATATTCTGTAGCCCATGCTTTGGACATCTTGGCTCAAAAATTTAACCCTACATCAGCTGACGATTATTTGATTAAACTTAACAGTGATGTTAATGTCATGCAAAGGCTCCTTTCTAGGGTCAGTTTTGTTGGACTTACAGGGAATGTAACTTTCAATGAGTTTAGCGGTAGAGGATCTGCTCTTTATGATATTATCAATATCCAACAAGTGCAAGAAGGAAATACAAAGCGATTAAAAGAAGTCGCAGTCGGGAAATGGGAAGAAAGCGCTGAACAAGACAAACGGTTAAAGTTTTTCAAGGAAATTCTCTGGAACACTTCAACTGGTGGACCTCCGAGTTCTGAATGCGTTGACAAATGCTCGGCTGGAACTAGAAAATCCGTAACTTCGCCTTGTTGTTGGCAGTGTGTCTCGTGTCCTCGAGGCACAATTAACCCGATTCCTGGTTCGGAAAGTTGCATTGAATGCCCAGCTTGGAAGCAATCCAATGATGCTAGGACTGAATGCTCAGATTTGCCAGTGGCCAACTTGAAGTTGTCCAGTCCAGGAGGAATAGTCATTCTTCTATTCACTGTCTTTGGTATAATCTTAACCCTTTTATCATTCGCTGTCACTTGTAAATTCTGGAATACCCCCATAGTCAAAGCGTCCAATCGAGAGTTTAGCCTTGTCCTTCTCGTGAGCATTCTATTGCTTTTAATTTTGGTGCTTATCAATCTTTTTGAACCCACAGATACAATTTGTAAGATAATGTACCCGTGGCGCTACATGACCTACAGCATGTGTCTGTCATTTCTGCTTCTCAAAATCATGCGCATTTCCAGCGCCTTTCAAGTTCCCTTGACGCAGTGTTTTGTGATGCATTCTCTTACCAACAGAATGCAAGGGCTGATTATTATCACTCTGCACAGTCTGCTTATCTTTGTGTTACTATCCTGGGTGCTTCTGGATCCACCTAACAAAAATAAACACATACTAAGGGAATATTATATTTTTATCGAGTGTCACGCTTATAATTTTGCTGTTGGTAAAACCCTCTTCCTACTAACGTGTTCATATCTTCTCTTTCAAGCGCTTGTTTCCGCATTTTGTTCCTTTAAGATAAGGAACGTTCCGGAAAACTTTAGCGAGGCAAAACGAATAGCGTTTTCGATGTATATATTTTTGTTTTCAGTGTTAGCTTATCATCCAGTAGAGTTCTCAATGGATGGATGGTACGTGACTGTTGTGGATTGTGTTACAACCCTGTTGAGTGCTTATGGCTTCATCTGTTGCATATTATTACCCAAAATATATATCATTCTCTTCAAGCCAGAGCTGAATACGATAGCTAGCGTACGCCAAGAATTAACTCAGTTCTCGTTCGGATCAAATTCTCTGCATGTGAATCCCATATTTCAAGGTCCCATACAGTATGGCCAAAACTAAGCATAGTTTTTTTGTCCAAATTCGAACCCCTTGCCTCTTCTCAAACCAACCGAAAGAACATTAATCATTATATTATATCTTTCTTTTCAAGTTACGGTTTTGTTCTGTACGTATTTGTAACTCTCAACAAAAATAAAGTAAAGATTACTCTTCTGGTCTGTTTTGATTTGCTTTTAATTTCTTATTGCTCGAAATAACGTTGGAGTCCAGCAAGGTTAGGTAACAGATGAACTAAATTAGGAATGCTTTGTGCCGTAAGAGGAGGAGAAGTTATCTTGCTTATTAGACTTGGCCCAAGGATTAAACTTTAGAACTATCAAACTGGGAATGGCTTATTAAATTACTTATCGTTTGATCGTACCAGTTCTCCTTGGGTGACTGAGGAATCCCGTGATGCATGTCCCAACTTTTGCAAGCAATGTTGTCAGTCTGTTTACAAGTTAGTCGAAAAATATTTGAGAGAAAGCCGGCCGGAAGGAATTTTAATCAAAAAATTGATTCTAAAATAGTAAAACATAATCATGTTATTAATAAGTTTTTTCTTTATGGTCTTGATTTTCTATAGCTCGAAACGCCCTGAAACACCTGTTCTGTGTTCATCATGTAGGAGTGCGGTTTAAACATTAGGCAATATTCGTATTCGTATTCGTATTCGGAACTTGCTGGCGACTGATGCTAACGCATGCGGGGAGTCTTTTCAAATGCAAATGTCATTTACCTCTTTTCAGTGATAGTCCCCCGCATAAGCCTTCATTGCAGCTGCTTCCAGTCCAATATCGAGAACACAAACATGGTCTATTGCAAAGCCCCCCAACCAACACTAAACAACGGTAGAAACATTAACTTTTTAACGAGAAAAAAAAATAAGATCGCACCAACCTGAGCCGAGTTGTTATAAAACGCAGCAATCACTGGTAAATTTGTATTTGTGTTTGACGAAAACACGTTTAGGGAAAAGTCATCGTTTTCAATATGTTTTACGTCCACATGTAAACGAGAAACCGGCGTTTTCAAATTTCTTGTTGTTTCAAAAGCCTTCTCGAAAAATCCGTTTGGTGACGCATCAGTATGGCGGTAGGGCAAACTGTAGAAATAAAGCTGTGTTTTTAAATTTCTCCGACGTACTGTGGACGCTGTCTAACCTGACAAGAAATGGTACATCGTGAAATGAAAACCCAACTTCTTGTCCAATATTCGAGGCAGGTTCTGAAAAAGTGCGTGGCTTCTGAAGTATTCAACTTATTTCGCAGTAACCAAAAATTTTAACCTGCGTCAATAGTTAGTGCGTTCTATTCTCCGGATCGAGTGGTCCGGGTTCGAGCCCTGGCCGAGGACATTGCGCTGTGTACTTCAGTAGGCAAGACACTCTATTCGCACAGTGCCTCTCTCCACCCAGGAGGAAACCGGCAAAATGCAGGGGGTAACCCTGCGATGGAGAGTATGCATCCATCCGTCCCATCCGTCCTGATGGGCCACTTGCCTCGCATACCTACCTACCTGCCAACCTACCTACCTACCTACCTACCTACCTACCTACCTACCTACCTACCTACCTACCTACCTACCTACCTACCTGCCTACCTACCTACCTGCCTACCTACCTACCTACCTACCTACCTACCTACCTACCTATCTACCTACCTACCCACCTACCTACCTACCTATCTACCTACCTACCTACCTACCTACCTACCTACCTACCTACCTACCTACCTTTTTACTGTACATATATGGTGGTGAAAAACCAGGTCAACTTAACCTTACGATCCTGCGCTCGTGCAATAAAATGTTAGCCAACCGGATATAAGATAAGAAAAATTTGAGTCCTGATGTATAGAATAGTTTTCCTGATGGCTGGGCGTAGCTCTTGATGGCATTTCGAGTGTGAACCAAGAAAGAAAGAAACGATATTAAAGAAAAAAAAACAGCAAAAGGAACGTAAACAATAAAGTACGTTGTAAGACTTGCTCTGTAAGCCAGTAAGAAATCGCATTACTCATTTCAGCGTGCAGTATCGTCGCAGTAATTTTAAACTGAGGAATTATGCACTATTTCAGTGCGAACCAGAACAACAATTAAAAAGTGTGTATATTTATTATTCAACAATTTGCTCAGAAATATTTGACTTTGAAAATTGTTGCTAATTGTTGATCGTTAATCTCAACTGGAATCACTTCCTAACCTTTTGAGGCCAGTATGTTAAATCTTGTTAGGACATACAGGCCCCGGTTGTCCAAAGGCTGGATAACGCTATACACCGGATAAATCATTATCCAGCGGATAAGTGTGAACAAAACAAACCAAGCCATCCGCTGGATAGTGATTTATCCGGTGGATAGCGTTATCCATCCTTTGATCAACCGGGGCCAGTAGTTTTGTTCTGGAACCTGGTCTGTACAGGATTTACTTCGAAGCACAACTCGCATTGTAATTATTAACTTTCGATGAAGTCACAGGGATTCTTCTTTTTTGGGATTTTGTATTTTATGTAAAAGAGAGAGAAATATATTTGACCTACATATAATCCCCAGTTAAAAATTGTATAATAAAACAATTATTAGATTCGGTTTTGTGATATCCAGAATATTCAAGGTCTCGGAAAGGGTTATCATTCGGCTGCTAACCCTTACCCATGATTATTCTGGATATCACTTAAACCTCATCCAATAATTGTTATTATATTAAACCTAGTTGGACACGCAGCACCCCAGCTCATTAATCCATAGTTTAGATATGGATGTATAAGTTTGTAATACAGCTGTTTGAGTGTATTGAATAAGGTTACCTGTTTTCGTCAATTTACAGTTAATACGCTTAAGCCGTGATCATATCATTTTAAATGTTCATCAATAAATGTACCCGGATATTTGAATATCATATTTTGTCATCTTGAAGCTACATTTCTTCGTAGGTGTATTGTTATAGCGATGTAATTTTTCTTTTTACAATTAATTAACAGTTTGTTTGATGCACAGTATTTAAGTACATTTCAAAGTTATTCATTAATAGATGTTTTTAATGCTATGGATTATATATTTGTAGGGTAGAAGATGTCTGTTTCATCAGCGAAAATTATAAAATAATGTAAATTATCTCTTGTTCCCCAGGCTCTCGTATTAAGCAACGAATCGCGGTCAAAGTCAACCGCGGGGGAGATTGTAAACTTGATGTCAGTGGACGCGCAAAGGCTGATGGATGTAACGACATATATAAACATGGTGTGGTCGGCGCCTTTTCAAGTTGGAGTGTCGCTTTTTTTCCTACATCGCACGATGGGGTGGTCGATTTATTTTGGTCTTGCTGTATTGGTGCTTTTTACACCTCTGAATTTTTTGATTGGTAGAGTGATCAACAAACTTCAGGTATGTTAACACGGTAACGTACACTGTATTGAGATCATCTAATGAAGTCACATTGCATTTGTGGTATGACAGAAACGCCGAGAAAATTTGCGGAAATCTGTAAGGAAAGAAAAAAACAGCAACAACAACAACAACAACAGGAGCGGCAACAACATCAACAGAAGATGTCCATTGGATAGTGATATATCTGGTGAATAGCGTTATTCGTCCCTTCAACAGCTCGGCCAGGTGAAATAAAAATGGCCGGAATGGACGGTAATTGGTATAGGGTGCTAGGGTGAACAACAATGTTACTGCATTGTACGACATTGACAGAACAACCGTTTTTTCAGCTTGTTTCCGAAACGGTCAGGTGCCCTGAAAGGGTCGGAAAACTGTGAAGGATAAGTATTTTTATTGAACTTCGGTTTTCAACTTGCATCCCGCATTGTGTGGAGAATATCGCAATACTGCAATTCAAGAATAACTGTTGGCATGACAAGTTGTTTAATATCGACACACAACAAACCACAATATCCCTCTCGCCGACGGATACTGGAAGTATTTTAAGTATCTAAGGAAGGTTAAAGGGTTAAAGAAAATGTTCTGCCTTCATGTTTCTGATCAGTTATCTTTGCCTTTGTGGTTAGCTGAAGCAAATGTTAGAGAAGGATGAACGGATCAAGATAATAAATGAAGTGCTGAGCGGAATCAAGGTACATGCTTTGAAAGGATTCTCAAAATCACGCATAAGCAGCTAATATTGAATTGAGTATTTAGTAAGTGTTAGTACTTACATACTCAAGAAATGTAACCATCGAACAGCGTTTTGAGACATTAATTGTGTGTAATAAAGTCAGCGTTAAAACTTTATGGTATGAAGCAGTCTTAATTGGATCAAAATTGATCTGGCGGTTAACAAATGAAAGAGTCGAGTATAAATCGATCACTGAAATACGTGCAATAAATTGAGGCGTTTAACTGTTGTATCGAAAAACGTAATACAACAGCTGTAGGTTACGTTTTCAAGATTTCAATTCGGCTATGGTTCAAATTCACCTAGTTACTTCAGCAAAGTATCTTTTTAAAATTAATGTTTTGATAGCTTAGTTACCCTTTATATCAGTTTATTCGAATATAACATGAACTGTTGTTTTTAATGCATTCACCATTTAGACATCCGAGCGTTTTTTGATGCATCTCCGATTCCCCTGTAATGTTCTTACGACTTAATTTCTCTACTTAGGTCCTAAAGCTTTACGCTTGGGAAGAGTCTTTCTTGTCAATAATCAAATCTAAGCGTGCCAAGGAACTCAAGTTCCTTCTGAAATCCAGACTATGGAAATGCCTCTTGGCCTTAATTTACAACAGCTCGCCGACCATGGTAAGTATGGTGAATTTACCCTTACCTAGATGACAGAGGCAGAGGAACCACAGCGTTAGGAATAGAAATAAAAAATAATAATACATCACCTTTTGTTCAACAAAGTTAGCGCGTAGTAGAGTACTAAGTTACATATGTCCCTCGTGATACAGATCCCCGATAGTTGTAGTTAGTTGTAGTCTTATCTTTTTAACTTTTATTACTTTTCTATATTTTGCCATATATAAACAATATTTTCCATTTGGCGCGAAAACTTTTCACTAAGTTATTCCTCCACGGACATTATCTGTTCCAAGAAGCGAACAGTTTTCCGAGAGCGTAGCTGGAGGAAAGCTGTGAATAATGTCCAAGGACAAATATCAGAGCATATTTTCACCCCAAATGGAGGCTATTGTGCTCATTATCCTTCAAATCTTTTTTTGCAAAGCGCGCAGTTTAGAAAATTGGGGAGTTTTCTCGGATATTCCCAGTTTCAGCTGGGGAATATTTGGTCACGTGACGTATTTAGACCAATCGCGCGCGAGCGAAAGAGTTTGATGGATTATAATTTGCCGTATTGTGTGATATTTTGAATTCAAAATGCACGAGGAAGTTGCAACTTCTAAGTGAGTAACGGAAATCGGGTTGAAAGGCAAAAGTGGAAAGCCATCTCCCCCTTTCCAATCGTTTCTCCCTTAGGAACTGGTCCAAAAATTACCAAAGTTGGCAACGTTATTTGAATTTTTAACTCAGTTCATGTCCATGCTTTCTTGTATCATTTTCAGGTCGCTGTCACAACATTTGCAGTGTATGTTCTCACAGGTCACAACCTTACCGCTTCCAAAGCATTTGTTGCCCTGTCGCTGTTTGGAATTATGCGTTTTCCCCTTGGGTTCTTTCCTGATGTGATTGCATCGTGTATACAGGTGAGTGCTGAAAAAAAAAAGCGAAACACTGAATAACAACCACTCCAAAATGTTGCAGCCTGGCCGAGGTTATTGATACATTTGTTCTTCTTGTCATTTTCTACTTTCCTCTTCACTTCAAAATAAATTTATGCTTTGAGTTCACACGGCATAACCAAGACATGTACATACTACATATATACTGCATTTGTCACGTAGTTAATTTAAAGGCAGCAAAAAAATCTGATGCATATGTTGAGTTACCAACTCAAGTTTAAATTTAGATGATAAAAGAAACGACAAAAACTTAACAAACAAATGAATCATTTTACAATGATGAAAGATCAGTGTAATCAGTTTAAAATGAACGTTGATTTCATACTCTTTGTAAAGGGCTCCTTTTCAGTAATTTACTTTGTTCATAGAGGAGCTATTTGAGGAAAACCGAAAATGGCTTTTCCCCAAGGGGCCTTGCTTACTTGTAGCCTTGTGATGTTATTTTTTTTCTGTTTTGAGGCCCGAGTATCCATCAAGCGCTTAGAAGAGTTTTTAGATTTGGAGGAACTCGACCCCGATAATGTCCAAAGGAAATCACGTAAGAATGAAGAAATAGTTAACCTGTAGGCATCTCAAGATTGACTTCGATCCTTTCCTTCCGGGGCGTTTTCTTGAACCAAACCGTTGTATTAGCCACTGTTTCTTACACTTATGACAGACCTGGGGAAATGCCGTTGCAGGCATTGAATTATTATGTTTCCCGGCCATTGAAATAGAGACAGAGTACATTAAGGAACTTAGTTGGCTGGAAAAAGTGAGTACTAAGTGATTCCAAACAAAGGCTATCATGTTTCACAATGAAGGGTAACCAAGCGAAAATTCTCTTACAAACTTAATTTGCAATTGTCTCAATTTAACCCGTAAGGTTTCTTCAAGAAGCTCCTACTCTTAGTATATGTCTATAAAATTGTGAATACGTTTTGTAGGCTCTCGGGTAAATAAGACAAGTTTGTTTTATATTCTGTTCACGAAACAGTTTTCTTCAATAGATTTATTAGAGAGAGATTCAGTCTACGTTTCCCGAGTTTATTGTGACATAATTATTTTTAGAGCTAACAGATACATGTATTTAGATAATTCTGAGAATTTGTGTGACATTTTGTCTACTACAGGCGTCGGGCTGCTGAAGTAGCACGCTGAACTGAGTTGATATGTGGCTTGTTGTCATCTGGGCTATTGTTAACTACTTTTAAATAGTCGTTACGGGAAAATCTCAAACTGAGGCCTTGCCGTTTTGACCGAGCGATAGCGAGGTCAATACGCTAGGCCGAGGTTTGAGATTTTCCCTTAACAAACGAACGTTCGTGGTTAACGAGTTCGTTGTTCTATAGCTTTTAACCGCAGGCCCGTAATTGGGTGTGGGTATTCCACGAGAATGATGATAATATTCTGTTTAATCCACGTTTACAGCTACCCTGCTTACCTCAGGAACCGTCAGCGTTAGTAGTGGAGTGTTCGGTTGGAATAAGAAGGACGCGCCAAAACTGCACTGGTGAGGAAATATTCGTAAGGACAGCTTGAAAAGAGTTTGAAAGAGATTATTGCTGTCTGGCTGAGCTTCAATTCTAAACTGATCACTTTGTTGTTATTAACAAATGATCTTGTCAACTCTAAAAAAAGGTCTGCAATACAAAAACAGTGCCAGAAATGGAAAAACTTCGATATCTACGTTTATGATTATCAGTGTATGGTACCTGAACGTCTTCGTCGAAAATAGTATGAAATGACAAATCATGTTCGGGACGTTTTCTCAGTGAAACCCTCCATTTCTAAATCTAAATATCGTTGTGTCGGCAAAATCGTATGAAACATCACGCCAACTCTAAAATTCTAATAAATAAAACAATGATAAAATATACAAAATAACAGTAAAAGCTAAACTACTGATAAAAATTAAATTAAATTAGTTTGCTTTTAAAAATACGGAGAGATTGGCTAAAAACAGTTTCTTCTAGAAGTTTGTTCCATTCGGTTGTTGTCCTGGGAAAGAGGAGAAAATCAAAAAATATCTTTAGTTTTGAATTTGCAGTTGCCTCTTCTCCTTGAAAAAGTTTTACGTTTGTTTTCTTTCTATTGTTCTTTTTTTTTTGGTTTGTTCCAGTATCAATGTAAACATTCCAAGTGGTTCACTTGTTGCCGTGGTCGGTCAGGTTGGATGTGGAAAATCTACCCTGCTATCATCTCTTCTTGGGGAAACCGACAAATTGCATGGAGCAGTATATGTGGATGTACGTAATATTGCTTGGTGTATCCATTTACTGCATGTGTACGATTCTTTAAATCATTTGCATGATTACCTACCTAAGTCCCCAAGAATTATGGCCACATTATGGTATGGTCCACAAGCGTTACTCCTTGACTGTACCTTGTGCCCATGCATGCTCTGTACGCGTACATTTTGTTTCGCCAAGTACTAACCAAATGCAATGGCACCAGGCACGACGCGGGAAAAGAAGAAACTAATATTTTAATTTTCTGTTCTGAATCAGCTTTATTATTATAGCTTGCCCTTTTGTAAGTTAAAAAGTTACAAGCGGCGATAATTACACAATATAAAGGGAAATGATTAACGGTCAACTGTCTGATTCTATAATTTATAGGGTTCTGTGGCATATGTATCCCAGCAGGCCTGGATTCAGAACGCAACTGTACGAGATAACATCTTGTTCAGCAGAGCTTTTGATTCCGCGCGCTATGAGCACGTGATTGACTCGTGCGCTCTGAGAACAGATCTGGAAATTCTTCCTGCTGGTGACTCAACAGAAATTGGGGAAAGGGTGAGAAGAACATGTTTATTTTTTTGTATTGGTAATTTTAGGCATCGACAAGGGAGTTTTCATGGCCTTTGTAAATACTTTTACGTTTGATTTTTTTTTTTTTGCAAAATAAACAAGGGTATAAACCTCAGTGGCGGTCAAAAACAGCGAGTTAGCCTAGCACGTGCTGTATATTTCAACGCTGATATCTACTTATTGGATGATCCGCTCAGTGCTGTGGACGCTCACGTTGGAAGAAAGCTTTTTCAAAACGTCATCGGACCAACTGGAATGCTCAGAGAGAAGGTAAGTTATGAGGCACACATAGGATTTGACTCCCTAACGATGATTACCAAGTTTTTGTTCATTTTCACGTGCAAACGTTTCTGTAGGGTGGGGATCGAATGCTGCTATACATAACAATGACACCGAATAAGGTTGAATTTCGAATAAATCTCCTCTAAGCTTACACTTTCACAAAGCTCCGACGATTTGTTCTACTTTTAACTCCACAACAGAGGGGTAATGAGAGCACAGCCTTGGCGAACCACTTAATAGCGAAGCGCGCGAGTGACGTCATGACTCAGACAAGACTCAGACAAACAAACTGGAATGGTGGATGATTTTGAAGATTTCTTTAAGAGCAAAAGCCGGTGTTCCTTAAACACTTGTGAAACAAAAATCTCGCTTATATTCCCTGTATTTCCCTCAGAACAAGCTTATGTCGACTGATTCTCGCGGGGAATTCAGTGATTTGCATTCTATTTTTAGACTTCGCGCGCTTCGCTATTAATCCTTGGAGCGTGCGCACCCGTGCAGAAACGGTCGGTAACGGAAGGAATTCCCGAACCCAGATTCATTCTGAAACCACATACTTCATCAGCAGTACATTCCCCTTCTTGTTCAAAGCAATCAAAAGGCCAAGCAATATATGCTTTTGGAAATTAGTCGTAGTGTTCAAGTATGTTTTAAAATGGGCAAAGCCACTGAAAAAATAAAAGTTCACAATATGTTATTTTCTCTTCCCTTTTTTCCCCTCTAATCCTAAACAGCTAGCTGTGTGTCACATGCTTAGAAGAACGGTGCAAGCTCTACTTTTTTTTTATTTTTGTAACTTTTTTTTTACTTTTAGTTTAAACCGCAGGTATACTGAAGCCCTTTTTTATTGTTTCACCCTAACAATAAGCTAAGCCTACTCTCACATATAGCTCCAATCTTAAATGGGATGAACTGAGTTCAATTAATCTTCTAATTAGCAGCGTAAAGAAAAGGTATTTATCTCGTGTTACTTTTGCGATTGTGCAATTCTTCCATCGCTAGACTCGTATCCTAGTGACGCATGGCATCAACTTTTTGCCTCATGTGGATCACATCATTGTCCTTCAAGACGGCTTTGTCTCTGAGGTATTGTTTTCTTAGCCAGTCATTGCATAAGAAATAACTTATAAATAATTATATCGAAATTGGTTTCTTTTTTTTCAGTTTTTAACGAGTTCAGTTTTTTTTATTTATTAATCTTCAGTATTTGTTATCATTTAGTCGCATGTGCTTTATGTATTGTTTATTGATTGATTGATTGATTGATTGATTAGTTGATTAATTGATATTTTATTCACGACGCTTTTTTTTGTTGCCTTTCGGCAGGAAGGTACCTACGCTGAACTTTTAAAGAACTCTGGCGCCTTTGCGGATTTTCTCCAAACTTACGGCTCGGAAGAAACTTCCGGTAGGTGTCTATTATACTTGAAGTTTTTTTTTTCTTTTTTCCAGTGGTGCGTAGAATAATAAGAACCTTATTTTGCCATGTGCCAAGGAAAAGAAGGGCTAATGGCTGTGACTATTTTTTTTCTCAGTTTAGGCAACAGAAAATGATTAGGGTGTAAAATTAAACCTTTTGTTGTTGTTGCTGTCGTTGTTGTTTTTGCTGTTATTATTTTCAAAAAACGTGTTTTGATTAAAATTTTACTTCTTTTAATGTATTCACCGTTATAAATGCATGAAGGCGCCACCTTTACGTGACTAACAGAATCAGAGCTTTGCGAACATGCCCCGCAGGCTTAAATTTTAGAGCATCATTTACTGTGCTGGTAAGATTTGTTGCTCGATCTTAGGTCTTTTATTTTTCTATACTAGTGAAGTATATCCGTCCATCCATCAAACTACCTGCCTGCTTGGCTTTTTGTGCATCGATGTGTGTCTGTTGGTTAATGGGCTGTTCACTCATTTCGTCGATTGCGTTTTTAAGAGATCTTTATTGAAAACTCCAAGGCGTTCTTACACTTGAGAGAAAAATTGCGAGGTCTCAATGGACCTGAAAAAATATTACTGTTCTTAACAGAAACAGAGGTTTCCGATGAGAGCGAAGGAGACGAAGAAGCTGTGCTCGAAGGTTTATCCAGTGACCATGGTATAGACCAAACCAAGGAAAACCAAAGCTCAGAGAAAAATCACCAAAAAGAACAAGCAGACAAGAGCAAGGCTGGAAAAACAATCACAGAAGAAACATCAGAAACTGGAACCGTAAGTTTTGTCTTCTGAATTTCGTTTTGCGCAGCAATGAAACGTAATACAACTGCTATGATTTATGAAAGATCATATATTTGAGCTGCGGTGAAAGATATGAAGACATAGTAATTATCATTGCAGTTATACACACAGCGTAAGCAGTTGTGAAATTAAAGCCTGAAAAAAAAATAAAAAAAATAAGAAAACAATCTCAGGCATAAACGGGATTCGAACCCGTTGCCTGATTTCAAACCGTGAAGGACTAGGTGCGAGTCTGTAAATTATGGGATTAGCAACTATTGATCCACATAGCCATAAAGTGCAAACCAAGCTTTACAAAATCCCCAAGTTTGGTGTAAATAGACACAGTAGTAAGCAAGATACAGCCATTTGAAAATGTCAAAATTTACAATGAAATTTATGGCTATCCGGACTACAATGAAATGTATGGCTATCCGGACGCTGTCCGACACAGCGTCCGGATGGCAATACATTTCTTTGTTAATTTTGACGTTTTTAAATCGCTGTATCTCAGTCAAAACTAGCCTGATTAACACCAAATTTGGCGATTTTGTGAATCTCGGTGTGCTCTTTCTGGCTATGGGGTTCAATAGTTGCTAAACCCATAATTTACAGACTCGTACCTAGTCCTTCACGGTTTGAAATCAGGCAGTGACCTCTGCGATACCAGTGCAGTGCTCTACCAACTGAGTTGTAGTAACGCCAACCGGGAGCTGGTCACTTTCTGAGTTCGTAATATACCCGTAGATGTTAGAGATTACAAGTGAATATATGAAAGATCATATATTTGAAGTGCAAACTAAAGAAGATATGAAGACGTAAATTGTCAATCACTCTAGAAACTTACCCGCCATTGTCGTTGTTTAACAGGTCAAATTTTCAGTGTTGATGTCATACATCAACTCCACTGGACTACACTGGTTCTTAATCTCCTTGTTCTCTTTCACGGTCATGGAAGCGTGCTCTGTTGCCACGGGAATATGGCTGGCTTATTGGAGCTCCGCAGACGTCACAACTAATCAACAAAGAGACTTTTATCTCACCGTTTATGGATGCATCGGAGCAGGGCAGGCCTTTTTTATCTTCGTGTACTCCTTGACGTTGTTTTGGGGGGCCATCCAAGCGTCTAGAACACTTCATCGCAAACTGATAGTCAATATCTTGCGGCTACCTATGACCTTCTTTGATACAACTCCTCTTGGAAGAATAATGAACCGGCTGTCGAAGGATATTTATGGAATTGATGTGACTATTCCGTTATGTCTGAGATCATTTTTGCAGATGTTTTTCGATGTTCTCGGCATGCTGGTTGCTGTCAGTTACGCTACACCGTTGTTCCTCAGTATTGTACCTCCGTTAGCAGCTTTGTACTTTTATTTTCAGGTAGGAGGGAATAGCCGCAATGTGAGGCAAGCGTTGAGACAGCCCAATCCTATTACATGCATACATGCGAAATCCCGGGGCCAAATACATCTAAAACAGTTTCTCCTCATTGAGTCGCGGACCATTTGTTACATCTAGCTTTCAAAAACAAGTAC
>JAHPZR010004614.1:30000-47500 GCA_019787425.1 Platygyra sinensis
TAATTTGGCTCAGACGCTGTCTGCTCTTGGCAAAATTCAAGTGAAAGTCTGACGTTGTTGTTGTTGTTTGTTGTTTGCAGATGGTTATCTCTTCGTTTGGAGTTTATTGGGAATTGTTTGATCTTCTTTGCGGCATTGTTTGGTGTAATTAGCCGGGATAAGATTGGTGGAGGCCTTGTTGGACTTTCTGTGACGTATGCGCTTCAGGTAAACAAACAAACAAATAGCAAATACTTCAACCTTTATCTCTTTAAGTTTGATGATGTCTTATAGGCCTAAATGGGACGCGGACGCATCATCACTCTACTTCACGACGTCGTATCATAGAAACCGTTGATATCTATCTTAACCTGTCTAAGACTTTTAACCGATTTGTGAACAATTATGCAGAACCTCCCCCAATACCGATCTCCCGGGGGAGAAAACAAAATTATTGAGAGCTTGAAAAGGAAAACTTTATTTTTTTTTTTGTAACATTGGTTGTATGAACGACAGTCATATTAATAATACAATTTAGCTACCCTATCTAAGGACCACGCTCGTGCCAGGAACACAGCTAGGAAAGGGTCAAAAAAGATACGCTATTTAGGGACCGAGAACCTCAAAAACCATACCCTCTTCCGCGGCACGTACCTATATAGCAAATATATGGGATTCCCCCCCCCCCCCGGGACCGATGTGTAGGATTTTCCAGGTGTAATGAAGCTCTATGGAAATCCCTGTATCACTCAATTTTCGTTTTTAATACTTCTTTTTTCCACTTTTTTTTATTAGATTACTCAGAAGCTTAACTGGATGATCCGAATGTCTAGTCAACTGGAAACTAACTTGGTATCAGTTGAGAGAGTCAATGAATACTCTAATATAACTACAGAGGTAAGGATAATGTTAAGGCCAATGTCAAAGTCATCATCGGCTCTTCGTGGAATTGTCACATTGCGAGTAGCCTTAACCACTTGACTGCGTAGGACGTATCTAGTACGTCCTGAGTGGTCGTGCTCGTTGTAGCACAAGTGACGTCTTCACCAGATATTCTTAATAAGCAGATGGTAGAGCTCGGATAGCTCTATCCACACAATGGTCATTATGGTGCAAGAATTGTAGTAAAACGACCTACTATACCTGTAAGTCCAAATTTTGGCTCATCATGCGCATGCACCAAATTGAAATATTGCAGAATTGGTGAGAGGAACCGCCTTGACTATAAACAGCCGACAATCATCACATGATTGTGACTTACGCTGAAAATAACAATGTTATCGTGGAGCTATCTTTTCTTTAACATATTTGTTCTCTGTAGGCATGCCTCTAAAGAGGTGCATCTCCACCATCAACAACCTGATTAAGGCTATTTGGCAGTGCTTCTGCAGAATACGAATCGTTTGAGAGCAGGCATCTTCCTCATTGGTACTTAAAAAAAAAAAAAAGTTGTCGTGAAATGTTGATTGGTATCGAGGTGAACAGGCTGGGACTGATTGACTGAATAACTCGCTTGTAGGCCACTGTGCTTGGACACCTTGTTTACTTCTATTTTGAATTCGTCAAATTTCAGGCCGAGAGGGTTATTCCAGAAAGTCGCCCGTCCCGCGATTGGCCACATCAGGGAGTCGTCTTATTTGATAATTTCCAGTTGCGATACAGAGATGGGCTGCCTTTGGTACTGAAGGAAATAAGCTTTATGATCAAACCAGCAGAAAAGGTATTGTTGGTTACTGTTTTAGAAAAAAAATCCCATAATACACATCTTTAATTTATTTTTATAACATAGATTGGACCCTGCGCGCGCTCTGATTGGTTAAAAACCTATGTTTTATCAGAGTATAAAACATAGAAAAAGCGTGTTTTATTGTTTTGCGCGCGTAAAATCTATATCATAAAGCAAATGAAGAAGCCTAAGCCGTGTATTGCACTGTGATAAAACACTCCAGTCATTTGAGAACACTCGAGAAATGTAGAAAACACTCGCCTGCGGCTCGTGCTTTCTACATTTCCCTCGTGTTCTCAAATGCCTGTCGTGTTTTATCACAGTGTAATACACGGCTTAGGCTTCTTTATTTGTTAACTAATAAAAAACCAAGAGAATAAATTTAATAATAGAAATTTATGATAGAACTGGTGAGGGTAAGAACTAACGCTTCAGCGCCCCACTTTCCAATAAGCATACTCGCCCTCGGATAAGCGCTTCCATTGATTTAAAAATTGATCTAACAATGGTGAGCGTTGTTAGAGCCCAGTTTTGAGGCCTTGGCTTTGAATATCGTTATAATAAAGAAAAGAAACAAAAATTGCAAGGAAAACGCATTCTACATTTCTACACTAAACATTGCAATGCAACAAAGAAGTTGTTCCAAGCCTGTAATCTTAAGTCTGTGGCATAAACCCACTATTTTACGATAACTGCAGAAATTCACGCGCGCTCATTGGGTAATTTTTATTGTCCATATGCGGACAGACACATGAATTTGAAATTCATGCGACACGTCAGCGAGCGAGAGCGGGCAATTCGACAATTTGTTATCGTAAAAAACAAATTGATGTCAGTTTTTAATGCGTCTGTCCTGTTATTGACAATGAATTTCGTCATAACATGGTCAAAGTAGTCTGCGGATCCACTCGGGTATCGCCTCGTGGATCCACAGCTACTTTGACCATGTTATGACGAAATTCATGATAACAATAACAGGACAAACGCATAAAAAACTGACGTCAATTTGTTAAATAGACCAAATTTTCAGGGAAACACAATAGACCTCAGCACGAGGTAGTTATTCCCAGAGCCTCCGAGAGCATACTGAGGTCTCTTGTTTTAGACTGAATTTTAATATATCGAAATTGGTCTATTGTGTTGAAAAAATCTTCTCCTTGTTGAAAATTTTATCATTGACTTGATCTGTTATCACTTGAACATCCGTGATGGCATCCAAGATGGCAGGTCACATGACGTGAACCAACAAAATGTTCTCGTGTTGTTGGAGGAAGCTTAGGGCTACCTAATCAATGTAAATTTATTTCGCTGTTCCTTAACAGAACCAAAACCCAGAGGAGAGGTTCCATGAGCCCCTCCCCTCTTGCACCGAGGTTTTGAACGTGGACAAAATAGCACAAACTACTGTAAACGAGCTTTTTCGTGAAAGAGCGACACTGGAGCGACCACATCAAGTTGTGTAATGGACCTTTTCGGCGATACGGCGGCCATTTTCAAATAGCCATTATGAGATGCCCATGGTGCAATTAACCACCGTATCGCCGAAAAGATCCATTGCGGTGTCTTAGAGCAGACCCCTAAGCCGATTACTACCCACGAAAGCATGCAGGGTGCTGCTCCTATCAATTTCGGAGCGGCATTGCCATTGGTCTTTCACCTGAACTTTTGCTTAATAGAGAACGGAGGTGGAAGGCATTGACTTGCAAAAAATATAATGAAGACGACGGAATAACACAGTTGCAAACATTTTACAGTACCGCGGTTAGATACTAATTTGACATTAGGGACCTTTAGATCGGAGGACGAGGACGACTACGAGTACGAGTTTCTTGTTCTGAGCACGCGCACTTCGAAAAATGTCGGCCTCCAAACCTTATGCGCATGCTCAGTACGGAAAACTCGTACTCGTAGTCGTCCTCGTCCTCCGATCTAAAGGTCGTTATACTCAACAGAAGGTCTCAATTGGGTTGTGGCTTTTACGACTGATGTTAAAATATTTACTTACGGTTAACAGAAATTGAAAATTTACTTAAAATTAATTTTAACTCTTATACAGTATATTTCAGGTCTTACGATTATTCCGGGGCGTAAAAATTCTTTTTTTAAGAATTGTAGACTACTACACCTTTCAAGCCATAAAACCAAACACAAGGAAGTCTTGACAAGAGATCTAAAAGTACAAAATCGTGCTGCCTGAGTAATTACTAAATCAACCTATGATACGAGCTCTAGCTATCTTCTCAACCCGCTTAGTTGCGATAACTTATCATTCAGAAGGGCAAAGCAGAGGAACTTCGCACTACAAAATCTCTAGATATCTCCAAGAGAAGCATTGATAAATGGTTCTCAGCAACTTACTCCCACAGGGCAAATATATGTAAACCAGTAAATAGAAGATTTTACATATGATACACACTAATATTTTTTACAGTGTTTTAAATAATGTCATCATTCATTCATTCACTCCAGCGAATTTCACTTTCGTGGCTAAAAATTGTCTTCCACAGCTGACGGTTAAAAGTTTCCAGTTTTTACACTTAACAGCTAAATTTTTTGGCCTGTTTTACGGCTTCCCGTAAATCTTCGAATAAGCACCCCGGCCCCATCGAATAACCGTCCCTCCTATCGGCCAAAATTTGAAAAAGCGCTCCTCCACCCTCCATTTTATGGACGAGTAATGAGACAACAAAGGATGCATAGTTTCCTTCATGTAGTGTTAGATTGACATTAGGGAGTTTAAGAAACCACGACGGCGACGCCGTGCACAACGTCGATGACAAAATGAACTTTCATTTTACCTACGAATCTTGCGATACTCTAAAGTCGTTTAGACTGTTTTCTCACTGTCAACTGCAAACCTATCTCGAAATTGAATATGGAACGCAGCGTTAAATTCGGAATATGAATTTTAAAAATTAACTGTCGTCGTTCGCGTCCTCCAGACAACGCAGAATTCAAGTGCTCAGTTTCACGTTGTCTTTTTGCAGAGGACGGCAAAGAAATGTACCAAGAATTAAAAACGCAATATGCACAGCCATTGTTCTGCTCATTAAACCTTTTGTTTAGCGACGTTGCCATTGCTGTTGCCGTCGTGTTCAGTTCGGTGCCAAGATTTAAACTTTAGGATCACCTTTTTATGGAGACAAACACCTTATGTTGTTGTTTACGCGCAGATGATGATCATATCAATGATTTGGAAAAAATTAAATAAGCACCCCGCCTTGATAAAGCCCCCCTCGAATAGGCGCCCCCGTCTTCTCCTAAATTTGAAATAAGAGCCCGGGCGCCAATTTTCAGGATTTCTTTTAACCCCATTTCTGGAACCTTCTTAACAGTGAAAGTAACCGAACAATATTTGCAGGTTTATTTCGTCTTCTCTTTTCGCAACGAACCGAGCGCAGAGATGGAAGGTAAAATTGTTATTATGTCATTCCCATATTGAGAATAGTAAAGATGACGAACTAGTTGTCATGAAAGATTTCCAGATGTCTAGGACCTGACACATCTGTCGAGTACGACATAGAACAAACTGCCAAGCGTCCACATGTTTTAAATTGATGGGCATGATGTTCAGCTTCGCGTTGCGTGTCATGTCGTAGAAGTGCCCTCTTTGTTTCCAGCAGTTTGGTTGGTGAGTCGAATTCCACGATTGATCCATTATCAAGGACCATGACCCCTGAAAAATAAGGACCAAAGTATCTCAGTCTTAAATTTCGGTTTATTTACACTTTGTTTTAAGAATTATTGAAGACTTTTTAAGGGAGCCCACGTAATGGTTTGCACCTCTTGCAAAGTCTCGCCTAAAAATTTATTATTATCTCAAGATGGCTGGAAAAACAGTTTCCAGTACTTTCCAAGGACTTAAAGTTTGATGGGTCATTATAATCACTCTTTATCGGTTAATGCCATGGTATCAAAAAACTGCCCAATCATTGGTAAAAGTTGCTGTTAATTACCATAGCAACAATATGACATGCTAAAAAAACACCCTTAATTTTAGCTTTATGCGCTTATAACTCAAAAAACGAGCTCGGTGACCCCCAGTTTTTATTATCGAAAAAATGTAAATTTAAATTTTCAAAAAATTAAGGTGACTCTGAACACCCTTCATAGAAATTTTCTAAACTTTGCAAAAAGTTGCATCTTATTACGCTGATTACAATTCGATAATAAAAAAATAGGCGTCACCGGAGCTCGTTTTTGAGTTATAAGCGCTTAAAGATAAAATTAAGGGTGTTTTTTAGCAGGTCATATTGTTTGTTATGGTAACCTATTGTGCCACAAAATTAACATCAACTTGTTTACCGATGATTGGGCAGTTTGTTGATAACATGATTGTGGAGTTAACCGATAAAGAGTGGTTATAATGACCCCATCAAACTTAAAAAGTACTGGAAAAACTGTTTTCAGCCACCTTAAGGACGTTCGCGCTAATTGTTTCTGCGCATCCTTACTGCGCACGCAAATTTACATGCCACGTCATGCATCGAGCGCGCGCGCTAATTACTAAAATGAACAATGATAGGGCAGATGGCCATTCCTATAGCTTTGATTGGATTTAAACGATCTTGGATGTTCGGTGACCCCTGCTTTTCTTTTCAGAAACAGATTTTATTTACAATTATCTCCACTTTGTCCAAAAATGAACAAAAATCAATGTGGGAAGTTAAAAAAATTTAAAGATTTCTGTCCAAGGGACATGGAATCCTGCCACCTTGCGGCTGCAAGGCGCGTGAAACTATGGTCGCTAAATGCGAACTTGTTCTTTGAGGAACCTCACCAGTTGACTAAATTCGCTTAATAGGTCCATTCAAACCAATGTGGTGTGCGCCACGTATTGTCTGCGTCTTAAATACTCTAGGATTCTACTGCGTCACAATCACATATTCGAGTCTAGAATACTCTAGAATATTTTGGCTTTGCTAGAACAGTTAACTGGCTCAATAATATTCGTGTTAATTTTGAGACAAAAAGGAAAACATTTGGACTAGCCTGTGTCCCCCTAAATGCTTTTCGCACTTGCTTTTTTTAGTTTTTAATGAATTTGTCGCACTCGAAAGCCCACCTCGGTTTTAGGAAGCTAGTGACACTGTAAAAGAGGTGATACAAATCTCACTTTTAAAGAGAGGAATGCCTCACCCCATCCCCACCCAACGCATAGACTGCATTTCTCAAACAAATGCGCAATTGAGCGTTAAAGTTAAAGCAAAAAAGATTATTCATTAAAGAGGAAACGAAGGACTGCATTAAGTCCAATGGCGTTCAATTAATGCAATACCTATGTTATAAGAAGAAAAGAAAAGCGTGAAGTTTATTCGACAGCTTTACTCTTTGACGTTCAGTCACGTAAATGTCGTGAATAAAACCCTTACATATCTTTAAAAATTACATTGGTGGCAAAAACTTGGTCGACAACCTTAACGCAAACGCAAAATGACATTTACCTGCACTACGTGAATGCAGCTTTACAAAAACTTTAAGAAGATTAAATTCATGGCGTAAAGTTGACCAATAATCTTTACACTATCTTTATATTACATTTAAGCGCGGGGACGTAAATTTAACCTTTATAAATCTTTAAAGAAATTTAATTCATGTCGTAAAGCTGGTAAAAAAACCTTTACGTCAACTTTACATTACCTTTACGAGTGGAAGCGTAAATGTAACATTTATAAACCTTTAATGTGATTTAAATCACAGCGTAAAGTTGATCAAAGAACTTTAAGCAGATTTAAGCCATCTTTTATTTTTCGTAAATCTCTGTTTTCATGCTGTGTAAGTACACGTGCTTGACTCCAGCTAGGATAATACACAAATGCTTCACTTATTGAAGTAGACACAGGTTACTATAACATGGGAAAATATCAAAATATAATTCATTCCAGGTTCTCTGTTAAATCTGCGTTGGAGTCAATTTCTCTGAACGATTAGTAATTAAAAAAGAGAGTTTTATCTGTGATTCCGCCCTGAAAAAAACCAACAGTTGTTAGCGATGAAGTGTGCAAACAAGGTGAAAGCTCGGTGTAAATTTTAGGCTATCTTGACACGAACGCGGCCTGATTTTCGGCTGATTTTTCTGCAATAGCGTGTGCTTTGCTTCGAGCCTGACCCGTGGCAGCCTTTCTACCGATCAAAAACTGAAAAAATTCGGCCGAAAGATAAAAGCATTAAAATTAGAAAGTGTAACGGAATGGTGGAAAGTCCTGGGCCGGGTTGTCGAAAGCCGGTTAACGTTAACCCAGGGTTAAATGTTAACTGAAGCATTATATTTTTTGTTAAGAATGTTTTTCACCTCTAATGTTTGGTGTAATTTGAGATTACTACCGCTTAAAACTGCAGGGCAAACAATATAAACAGAACACTTCACCAAAAAATTACAAAACTGAAATCAAAATTCTCGCTAACTCTGGGTTAGCTTAATCGGGCTTTGAACAACCCGGCCCTGATTTACAAACTGGGAAGAAAAAAAAAATAAAACCAACAACAACCAAAGAGCTTTTGGCCCACTCTTTATGTAAGAATTGAAGAAATTTCAACCCTTCTCGACGGGTCAACCCGAGTCTCCACAAGGGTTACTCAACAATGGGGACTGGCTCGGCTTGACCAATGTTTTCATGTAAACGCTAATAAGCATTTGACGGCAAAAGAGTTAACCGCCGTGGTGATTCAACCCGGGGTATAATGAACCAACAAAGACCTAAATTACAGTTCATTAGCTAGCAGTGTGATGGTCGGTTTGAGAACCGAAGAAATTTGGTAGTTTAATACATTAGTTTCATTGTTTCTCAGTTGTCATCAGGATTCGTACATGCATACGTTTTTCTATCTTCTGTCACAAACTGATACAAACTTTATAAAAGCTGCATGCATGTGTTTCCTCTTGCAGCCATGGTCCAGTGGGCCTAAAGCTCTTTGGTTTTTGTTGGTTTTATTTTTTTTTCTTTTCTTTTTTTCCCCAGTTTGTACATCAGGGCCGGGTTGTTCAAAGCCCGATTAAGCTAACCCAGAGTTAACGAGAATTTTGATTTCAGTTTTGTAATTTTTTTGGTGAAGTGTTCTGTTTATATTTTTTGCCCTGCAGTTTTAAGCGGTAGTAATCTCAAATTACACCAAACATTGGAGGTGAAAAACATTCTTAACAAAAAAAATATAATGCTTCAGTTAACATTTAACCCTGGGTTAACGTTAACCGGATTTCGAACAACCCGGCCCAGGACTTTGCACCATTCCGTTATACTTTCTAATTTCATTTTTTTATCTTTCAGCCGATTTTTTTTCAGTTGTTGATCGGTAGAAAAGGCTGCCGCCGGTCAGGCTCGAAGCAAAGCATACGCTATTGCAGAAAAATCAGCTGAAAATCAGGCCGCGCTCGTGTCAATTTATACCGAGCTTTCACCTTGTTTGCACACTTCGTCGCTAACAACTGTTGGTTTTTTTCAGGGCGGAATCACAGATAAAACTCTCTTTTTTTAATTACTAATCGTTTAGAGAAATTGACTCCAACGCAGATTTAACAGAGAACCTGGAATGAATTATATTTGTGATATTTTCCCATGTTATAGTAACCTGTGTGTCCTTCAATAAGTGAAGCACTTGTGTATTATCCTAGCTGGAGTCAAGCACGTGTACTTATAAATAAAGATATTTAATCTTATTGAAATCTTATGTCACAAGCATCTCATTTCTTTATCCACGAACAACAAACCTGCTAAAGTTTGGATTCTTCATCTTTCAATTCTATAAAAGTAAGTTCCCTCTGCTTCTAATCGACAATTAATGCCTTTATCGCCGTTATCCTAATCCCTCCCTCGTCTGCGAGATAGCCTGATTTCTGCTACAAGGCATGCTTTAGACAGGTTGAATTGCTCGCACTCTTCCCGCAACGTACTTGAATCTCATTCAAATATTATGTTGCAGGTATTAACATTAAAACTGTCACATCGTTTGATTATATTGCCTTGTTTCTGTAAATCACATTTCTTTGGGCGTAGTTTTTGAAACACATTTTCGACGAGTGGGCTTGACGCTTGCATGTGAGATGAGGATTTTCATAGTGAGGCTTGCAGTGTTTTGTATTCTTATCACCGATCGGTGGGATCATGCAAGAAGTGAAGACATTTGTGTTGCTAAACGGTTTTTCATTAGAAAAGCTCAAGGTAAGTCACTTCAAGTCTAGTGTTTCTAGCGAAGGAAGTACGATTTGGATTTCTTGTAAAGGTAAACCCCGGTTTTAGTTGTTCCACGCGGGTTTCTTTAAGCGAGAGTGTTTTTTTTTCTTTTTCAGCTAAATTAGAAATCAAGCAACCCTGAAAATCATTTGCCATTGAGACAGACCCAGTAAAACTAGGGAATGATGAAAGTGTCGCGTCGAAAAACAAGAGGTTTTCAGTTCCATAAGAATAAAAAAAGGCTGCCTTGCTTTCTTTTAGACTCGAAATTGTTTTGGTTTTGCACATCATGTTTTTTTCAAGAATTAAATCAAATGCATCATAAAGATACCGTATACCATCTCACAAACGGCTTGAAGTCGAATAGATTCTTTTCAATAGCATATAATTTTCGGTCATATTAAGCAAATTTCCAAACGACTTTAATTGAGTCCCGGAAAAACAATAGCTTATGGCACCTGTCTTGGTAGATCTAATAGCCCTTTTCACGGTTAACATTGCTCATTTGCATAACAATAAAATCTAGCATTTATGCCGGGCAATTTCGGGCTATTTTGTAGTTTTAGCCCGAAATTGCCTCGCATCCACGCTGGATTACATTGTAATGCAAAGCAGAAAAATTAACCGTGAAAAGGGCTATATTCCTCCGCTAAACAAACGAGATAGGAGCGGGAGGAGTTGTAAGTAGATGTAGAGGATATTTACAAAGGCTGGCTTACTCTCATGATCACCCATCGGTACGTCCTTTCGCTCAATAAACATCCTTACTGCTGTTTCGTTAGAAACGAGCTTCTTTTTAAAATCTAAGCATTTTACAAATTCCCCGCAAGAATATTTATTTGTAAATACAGCTTATGCTAAATGAACATCCAATAAATTGTCCGAAGGTCCTCACTGCAGCTGGGTCTATATTTTTGGCCGGGGTCGTTCTTAACGAAAGACATAAACGGGTACACAATGGACTCCGCTTACTTGATATAAATTCATGGTGTTCGCAATATAGTGCAATAAAAGTTCTTAGAAAAAGCAAAAGGAATCACAACCCAAGGCCTCAAAAACAACTTTCAATGAAACTCTTGGAACAAGATCACGACTCAGAACTTGCGCAAATAAAGGAAGGCGTTAAAAGTAAAAAGAAATGTTTTTTTTTTGTCTTACCTGAAAGATGCTGTGCTGACAAATCACGTGATCGCTGAGCACCAGGTCAGCTCGGTGATCGATTGCGCTCACCGGTGCATGCGCAACTCCAGGTGCGTTTCCTTCAACTTTGAGGATCACTCTACATCGCCAGGTCACGTGTGTCAGATCAATGACGAGATAAAGCAAAAGAACTTTAATGACTTTGTTGGCCTGGATGGGTTCAGTTACTTTGAGTTTGAGGTAAGTCACCGAGTTGTCAAACTATATGTGCACCTTGTCATAAAAAAGATTGCTGTTGTTCATCGTGATAAAGTGATCATGATAATAAAGTATTATCATTTGTCTCATGATGTAGTCACTTACAAGGGCGGATCCAGGATTTTGAAATGGGGGGGTGAATTTTTGTAATAATGTCAGAGAAATCAAATAATATTTTAATATTTGAGGGATAAGAAAGAAAAAAAAAAGAAAGAAGGGGACTCAGAAAAAGGGGGGATGGGGGGAGGGGGGGTGGTGAAAATTCACCCATTTCATCTCCCCTGGGTCCGCGCCTGACTTAGGATGTGAATCGCGACATTTTGACTGCAAATTGCTAGTCTTCATCAGGCGATGAGGCCGACTTGTTACGCAAAACCTTGTAAGGCACGATGCTAAACTGTGATTGGTACACCTTCTAAAATACGTTACCCTAGAGCAACGATGCTACGAACTGATGTTAATGTGTTCAAAGGACACTACTGTCACGGTAGATTTTGCTGCATTTTTGGTTAAAGAATTGCTTATATTATGACTAAGGATCTTGACGTAATATACATTGTAAATCAGAAAGATCTGTTTTAGCGCTAAAAATAGGGCCGTTTCAGTGAGTAAAATACAGTCCTATTTTTTAGTCTAATTTGGCTCCCTTAAATCAGGGCCAATACGGTCCAATTAGCTAGGGCTGATTTGGTCCCTGGGCTGAAATAGGCCCTACCATGGGCTGTAATAGCCTTTTGATGTAGCTTTTTTGGCCCAGATTACGCTCAAATGGCTCCAGGAAGGACTGAATCAGACTTTCACCAGCAGGGCTGAATTGACACTTTGGGACTGAAACAGATCTTTTCAATTTTCAGCGTATCAAACGTTCCAATATCACCAAAATAAAATTTTCAAGTGAGTTGAGACGTTTACCTCATATTTGAAATTAATTTGACATCAAAATGTTGAGCATGCATGATTCATTATGTCACTCTTTTTATAGCTCAGCGGACGTACATAGTAATATTCCACAAATCTAGACCATTATCAATGTTATCAATGAAGTAATGTCCTTTAGGTTTGACTTTTCGAATTTTGCCGATAATAATGCCCCTTTCAGTAAGCCTCTAGTATGACTTCAAAGACTTGCAAATCAGGGAAACATACCATATCGAATTGGAAGTTGTTGTGTTGGTTATTGCGCGGTGGACGTACAAAAACCTAGAGAAGCCAAAAGAGAAACCTCTGGGCCAAGGATAAGAACCAAATAAAACCTCAGACGCCATCTGGGTCCGAGTTTGGTCCCAGACAACATCAGCCTTGTTTCCTTACTTATTTTCAACACTGAAGCTTTCTTTCTTAATTTAATTCATTCCATTTTCACTGGAATTACTTAAAAATAAGTTATACACAATATTACAAAATTATAAGAATATTAACAACAATAATCACATTGATAAAAAATAGGTGTGCAATGCGAACTTGTGTGAGATTTTAGTCAAATAAATGTTGATGCACTTTGAATAGATCATAGCTCTAGTAGCTTTATAGCGAATATTAAAACATTTGTCGTGTTGTAGTAATGAGTGTCGAGTAAAGGTATCGTAGAGTCCAGACCCCAAGCTGCCGACGAAAACACGGTTACAGTAACTCGTAGAGTCCAGAAAATTCGCTCATTTAGGGTTCGGTTGAACAGGACTCTTTTCACCGTGGTAAATTACCCTTTTAGCACGGGAAACTGCATTTAGTGAGTATGACCGATATTTCCGGTGGTCAATTTCCTGTGGTAAGTGTCCATGAATACGCCAGAAAGATCACATACAGCTCTCTTGACATTTCAAGGGTCTGGGTCTACCATGAAGGAGTGAAGACGTGCTTTCACCCGCTCCGCTTCGTTTGAATGTCGAAATATAATTTTTAGCGTCAATTTTATTGCATGGCCGAGCTTCCCAGTAATTTGAAACGAAAAACCAGAAACAGCAGTGGCTCGGAGGCTGTTTCTCCTGACGGCAAGAGAATTTGAGAAGTAAGCAACAAAGAAATCAACTCAAGCACTGACAGCAACGGCAAGAAGTTTACGTCAGCTTCCACCATGACAGAAATAATTACTCAGCAACTTCAACAGGTACTGGAAAGGCTTACGAGTTTGGAAGGCAAATTAGATGGAGTTCTCGAGAAGGTGCGGCGTCTAGAAACTACTCTAAGCGGCGTTAAGTCAGACATAACTGAGCTGCAAAGTAAGACAACTCAAATGAAGAAAGCTTCTGACGACATGGAGGCGGGATTAAGCAACTTAAACACGGAGGTGGAAGAACTGCGTAAAAAAATTGGCGAGAACGAAAAAGAAATTAAGCTAATAAACGATCGCTGTCTCTATCAAGAAGTCTATAATAGAAGGGAGAATTTGCGCTTTTTGGGCTTCCCCGAAGCGACTGGCAATGAAGAAGTTGCAAGTGAAACTGTCTATCAGTTCTTGGAGAGGGAGTTGGAGCTCGACGCCGTAAGAGACATTGAGTTTCAGCGCGTGCATCGTATTGGTAAGAAAAAAGCAGGTGCAGTTAGACCGATTATCGCGCGCTTCCTAAGATTCCCCGACCGGGAGCGTATTTTCAGAAGAGCACTCGAAGTCAGAGATGTCACAGAGGTGAGAGTGTTCACAGATTTGCCTAAGGAAATTCAGGAAAGACGCAAGAAGCAATGGCCAAAATTAAAAAAGGCCAGAGAAGAGGGAAAAGTAGCCTCGTTCGATAGGAAGGAACCCGATAAGCTGTATATTGATGGACATTTTATTCCTATTTAGTAGAATGCAATGTAATGCCATGCTAAAACTAGTTGAGAGTGAAAAATTATAGACGCTATAGATATGTTTGTTTTTCCTTTTGCTCTGTATTTCGTATTCAAATTTAGGAGAGCACGTACAAAGTTCCAAATCCCATGGGCTGCACGCTGGATAAAGTTATCCGCAGTCATTATAATTTACTATTGTGCCTAGTGTTAAGTGTATTGTATATCTGTACAACAGAAACCTCTTTACAAACTATAAGTCATTTCATAAATTCTTATTTTACGCGCAGTTTTTTTAGTGCAGAATTTTTCGCATAGCTTGCAAAATGACTAACTAACTTTTTCATTCGAGAAGGATTATGCTGATTTCAAATTGCTGTCGCTAAATGTTCGAGGGATTCGTTCTGCAAAGAAAAGAAAAGCCCTCTTCATGTGGCTAAACGAGCGGAAATATGATATTATTTTTCTGCAAGAAACATATTGCACCGTGGAAGTTGAAGATATTTGGAGGACACAATGGCAAGGTAAGCTTTTCTCTTCACATGGTACTAATCACAGTTGTGGAGTAATGGTTCTAGTAAGAAGTGATTTGGATTTTAACCTGAAATCTGTCGAAGTAGACACTCAAGGTCGCTACGTTGTAATGGAAGCTGTTGTGCAAGGTTTGTAAATATTTACGCGCCCAACAAGGTACAAGAACAATGTCTATTTTTTGATAATCTAAATAATATCATTGAGAATTTTGTCGTCGATAATGAACAAAAGATAGTTATAGGAGGAGATTTCAATATCGTGCTTGATTCCGATCTCGACTGCTCGGGTGGGAATCCTTCTAAGAAAGATTCAGTTAAATACATTCAAGATTTATGCCTAGACTACGATTTGGTAGACATATGGAGAATAAGGAATCCTGAAACTAAACGTTTCACGTGGAGGCCAAAAAATCCATTAATTCAGAGGAGATTAGATTATTGGTTAATAAGCGATGTCTGTCAAGAGGATATAGACAAACCTGACATTATTTCATCGATTAATTCCGACCACTCGGCAATTTTTCTCCATTTTAATAATATAGACAGACAAAAGCATGGCCCTTCGTTCTGGAAATTCAATGCTAGTTTAGCAGAAGATGTTAATTTTGTTACATTGCTTAATGAAAGCATGCCAACCTGGTTAGAAGAGTTTAAGGAAATTAGCGACAAAAGAGTATTATGGGATTTAATTAAATACAGAATAAGGCAAGCGTCGATAAAATATGGCAAAGATAAGGCTCGCAAAAGAAGGGAAAAGATTGCCGACATTGAGGCTGCTCTGAAGACTTGTGAGGAAAACTGTGGGAGATGTCCTTCCTTTGAAAATCTCGAACAATTAGAAATTTTAAAATTAGAGTACAACAGCATATACGAAAACTTAGCTCAAGGAGCAATTATTCGATCCAGAGCAACCTGGTACGAAAAAGGAGAAAAGAGTAATAAGTACTTCCTAAATCTAGAATCACATAAGAAAGCTAAAAGCTCCGTGCGCAAGGTGTTCAATAAGGATGGTATTTTAATTACCAACCCTAAAGAAATATTGCAAGAGATTGAGAATTTTTACTCGGACCTGTATAAGGCTGATTCTCTAACACCCTCCGAGAATTTGCTAAGCTCTTTTCTAGAGAATCCAGAAATACCAAGACTCACTGCAGAAAATGCTCAGGCTTGCGAGGGAAAATTAACGGTCGATGAATGCCTTAAGAGTCTTAAATTATTTGAAAACAATAAGTCGCCAGGGGATGACGGCTTAACTGCAGAATTTTATAAGGCTTTTTGGAATATCGTAGGTAATCTAATGGTGGAAAGTCTAAATTGTTCTTACGATCATGGAGAATTATCGAGCTCACAGAAGCGTGCTATTATCACACTTATTGAAAAAAAAGACAAAGACAGAAGGGTTATAGCTAACTGGAGACCAATATCGCTAATCAACGTTGATGTAAAAATTGGCTCTAAAGCTATCGCCAAAAGACTCGAGGCTGTTTTACCTAGCGTCATTCATCACAATCAATGTGCATATGTCAAGGATAGAACTATTTGTGATGCCGTTAGGTCTATCGAGGACATTTTGGACTACACAAAAAGATACCAAATTGAAGGAAGGTTGATCTCAATTGACTTCAAGAAAGCCTTTGACTCTGTAAGTAGAGATTTCCTGTTTCGCACTCTGTTTTTCATTTTGGACCATCTTTTAGACAATGGATTCAGACATTTTATAACAATATATCAAGCTGTGTTTTGAATAATGGTTTTTCCACTGCCCCGTTCGAAGTTCAGCGGGGGGTTAGGCAGGGAGATCTGCTGTCCTCCTATTTGTTCATTATTGTCTTGGAGATTTTGACTATTAGTATACGAAGCAACAAGAATGTCCAGGGTATTATGGCGGATGGAGAAGAAATTAAATTGGAACTCTTTGCAGATGACTTAACCGCTTTTTTGATTAATGATTCTTCTTTATTGAAGTTTTTAGAACTTTTAAACAGCTTTGGAGAGTGTTCTGGTCTGAGAATAAACCACGATAAGTCTGAAATGATGTTACTGGGGGATTGTGCTCACTCGTCCCTCAGCCACACCCTTTTTAAAACTATTAAAATAAAAACTTGTGTTAAAATTCTGGGAATTCATTTTACAAATGACTATCGCGTCAAACAAAAGTTGAACTTTGACGAATTAATCACTTCTATTAAGAATAAGTTAGGGATATGGAAATGGAGAGATCTCACTATTATTGGAAGGATTCAAATTGTCAAGACATTCATTATCCCAATATTCCTTTATCGAGCAAGTATGATCTGTTTAGACAAAGAATTTGTGAAAGAGGCCAATAAGATCATTTTTAACTTTATTTGGAAAGGAAAAGACAAAATCAAACGCCTAGCGCTTATTAGTGACATCGAAGATGGCGGGCTCAAAGCTCCACACCTAGATTCCATAATAAAAACCCAAAGAATACTTTGCTGCAAACGACTCGTAAATGAGCAACCAAGCAATTGGAAAACTATACTTCTGCATTATCTAAAACCAGTTGGAGGTAAATTTATCTTATGTTGCGACTATGATATAAAAACCTTGCCCATCAAGCTTCCAAGGTTTTATGAGAAATGCCTTAAATACTTCGCAGAATGCTCTGCTGCAATGCAAGGCAGCTTACAAAACCCCACCAATCCAGATCTTTCAAAAATAATTTTATGGAATAACAAAGCTATTTGTGTGGATGGTAAGTCTGTCTATCACAATAGGTTAGCAAATATAGGCATTCTCAGAATAGGAGATCTGATTTATGAAGACAACAAGCTTCTGACTAACCATCTTCGAGAACTGAATATTTCACCATTAGATGCTTTCAGACTTACTTGTGTAATCGATGCTCTCCCAACTGAATGGCGCGCATTTTTAAAAACATGTAATCATTCTTTCATCGAGCCTTTCAA
>JAHPZR010004614.1:52500-55000 GCA_019787425.1 Platygyra sinensis
GCCCAAATAGCCAAAGTAAGGTCCAGATGTTTACGCTATAGTCCACGAACACACTGGGCCCTATAAATTTCTGGGAAACATTTACGACGAATATCTGAAGTTTGGGGACACGCACAGGCCTAAAACTTGAAGAAGTGTCTTATATAGTTATCTTCTATAACATTCATCACATTTTCTTAGCTTTTTCCATTGGCTGGTTTTCGATTTTTTTATTTTTTTTATATTGCCTGACAGTGAAAACGATCTATACCCTTCGAAGAACAAAGCAGCAACTGTGAAATTTTTTTTTAAATGCTATAGCATGTTTTTTAATTTTGTATGTGTTATCATCTTCCTCGGACGTAAATCCATGCCATTCCTTATCTTTTAATCGGGATCATTTGCGGTCCAATATGGGGATCATTTGCCGTCCGGGATCATTTGCGGTCCAATTTGGGCATCATTTGCGGTCCTGGGATCATTTGCGGACCCGTACAGAACTCGGAGTCTTGCTAGTAGCAAGTGCTTTTTAAAACGCTTTATGTATCTGACAGACGTTTAATCCTTTTTTTACAGCCTCTCCTGTGACTAACGTGTCTTCTTGTAAGGAGCTCTATGACAAACACGGGTAAGTTCACAGTCAAATTCCGTTTTTACAATTTGTACAGAGTCGTTCACCTCTCGATTTACTTCCCACAGTACTTTAGTTCAAGAAGCTAACGTGCCATATTTAGGTAAATCCCTATCTCTCCTTATTTTATAGACTTTACTGTTTAGAAAGAGAGAGAATTTTGCAAAGGATTCGTTTCACATGCAAATTAACAGCGCAACCAAATTAACTTCACAGGCGCGGATCCAGGGGAGGTGAAATGGGTAAATTTTCAACCCCCCCCCCCCCCCCCCCTATTTCTGAGCTCTCTTCTTTCTTTTTTTTTTTTCTTATTCCTCAAATATTGAAATAATATTTGATTTTTCTGACATTATTACAAAAATTCACCCCCCATTTCAAAATGCTGGTTCCGCCCTTGCTTCAGCAGCTTATTTCCCTAACGTTTTCTTCACTTTTATCCATTATTTGTTTGTTCAATGATAATATAAGAGTTATTGCAAGGGATTTAAATTGCCTGGAGTTCTTCTTCTGCAAACCATGCACTGCACGTTTCAATTCAGCAGCGAACGACGGCAACCGTCTAAGTGGTGGAAATGTAGAAACTCGATTGGAAATACAGTAAAGCGAGCGAGATGAACCGTTTTAATTATGTCACTAGACTGGAAAAATCATCTGATTGTATACTGTAAAAAATTTTATGGAGTGGCCTGGCTCGTTAAGACTTTGTATAGATTACAAATTCTCCTTTTCCCCCTCCAACAGGTTAAGAAACAGTCAAGTGGTTCCTCTAATGTTTGGTGAGCAGACGATTGATGTTTACTGCCATGTGGGAGACTTTGGATGTGGCGATGGAGGATGGACACTAGCAATGAAGATTAACGGCAGCAAGGTACAAATCTCTCGCCAGCGGTGTTACATGTAAACTATAAACATTATGGAGGTTTCATCCACGTTTTAAGCTGTTTTCTTTCTACCACTTTTAATTTCAGAGAACTTTCCATTACAATTCTCACTTTTGGAACGACAGAAAAGGTTATAATCTCACAGCAGGTCAGACTGGGTTTGACACGCAAGAGACCAAGCTACCAACCTACTGGAACACATCCTTCTCCAAGATTTGTCTCGGTATAAAGATTGGCCAAAAGACTAACTTCATTGTCATCAACAAGACGGCCAACTCTCTGTACTCACTGATCGCTGACGGGCAATACCGCGCCACCTCACTGGGCCGTGACACGTGGAAGAAGTTGATTGGCTCACAGGCCTCCTTACAGCCACACTGTAACAAGGAAGGCTTCAATGCTGTAGGTTCTTCTGAATCCTATTCGAAAGCAAGAATCGGAATCATCAGTAACGGGGGCGATGACTGCGACAGCTGTAATTCCAGAATCGGGTTTGGTACAGGAGGAAATGATGATGACAACAACACGTGTGGAAACGAAGCAAATCTCCAACCAGATAATGGAATCAAACACATCAAAGCCATGGGCTATATTTTGGTGCAGTGAACTGAACTGTGTGATGCATGCTATTCCGTCAAGCAAGCTTCAATATCATTTACACGCTTATATGTGTAAATTTTATGTGTTTTTTTGTGTAAATTTTAAATGTAACTGTGTTGTAGAACAAATAAAAAGTTAGTCAGCTAGTTATTTAGTTAGCTATCTCCGCGCCATGAGGCGCATAAGGCTGCAACTTTCTTCCGCCAACCATCCCTATCTTGCGCTGCGCCCCTGACTTCGGTCCACTGGTCCATCTGTCTTGCCTGGATTCTTTTTCCACCGTCCTTCTCCATGTGGTTTTAGCTTGTCCCACTCTTCTCTTCCCTCGAGGTTGTCACTCCATCGCCACCATGCAGTCATCATTCCTCTCCTTTCTGAGCACGTGGCCGATGCAGTTCCATGTTCTTCG
>JAHPZR010004614.1:65000-77500 GCA_019787425.1 Platygyra sinensis
GACAAATTGAAATTTTTAAAAAGCGATCCCCGCTGTTCTGTTGCTCTGTTAAAGGTCATATTTTTGTTGATTTATTGCAAATTAAAGACAAATTTCATTGCCAAGAGTCAATTACGTACATGGTGTGTCCGCTTACGAGAGAGAGTAAACAAAAGAAAAATCCATCCGCGTCCGCATACGAGAGAGTGTCCGTTAACGGGAATGTGTAAATAGAAAGTTTGACTGAGAGGTAAAAACGGGGATTTAAAAAGCCGTCCGTAAGTAGAGCTGTCCGCTTACGAGAGTGTCCGTTAGCGGAGAGTTGACTGTATCCAATAACATTTACAACTTATCCTCCGGGACTTCGAAAAGAAGAGACAACGGCGTCACTTTGTAGACGACCACAAATGGCTACAAGATACCTCGGCCAACCAGACTGCGGCATTACGTTAACACGTGTAATAAAATTCTACAAACCACAGTTATAAAACACCTGACTTTACCTTAGGAGGGTTAGCCTTTGAAGCATCAAATCCAGCATAAGTATCCGCTGACCACATGGCGTGAGGAGACGGCATTGAAAATTCCTGTGGACTGGCTAGGCCATGGGTGGCCTTAAGTTTCAGCTCAGGGGGTTCTGCAGGGATCTTATGGAAGTAACTGCAAGTGTAGAAGGAAAAAGCACGTGTTAGTTAACAAGATTAAAAAAAAGGCTGAAAAGGTGTTTCCAATTTAAATATACAATAATCAATGAGGTGAAACCAATATGAACACTTAGTAACAGCAAAATAAATTGAAAAAGCAAGAGCAAGACAACATAAGTGATTATGTTAAGTGCCCTTTCGCACACTATATCAATTATCAGTAGCAGATCACGTATCGCGTACTAGATCACGTATCTTAACGCCAAGTAACAGTAAACAAAACTGCCAAAAAGTTGGTTTAGCGCTTACTCGGTGGGTCAATGACAGAACTATTCTAAATTGATCCACCGAAGAAGGGCTAAGCCAGAACGTCTGGATCTTTTGTGAAGATATTTGGAATTGTTTATTAATAATTATCATTCACTAGATATGTGCAGGGATTATGTACCATCGCAAAACTCTCCTCGTGGTGTAAAACAAACATTCTCGAACGTTAACATCACTGAACAAACAAAAACTATTTCCTCGCTCGTTTAATCTCCTCCAAAGAAACATAAGTCTTGAGGTTTAATGACATTATTAACAATCAGAGTTAACTGGGGGATCTGCTGCTGGCCAGCGAATGATCGCTGGGGGCATGCGTAGCTGTGCCATTGCTGTGCAGTTTTGCCCTGGGGCCCGTTTCTCGAAAGCCCCGGTAACTTAACGGGCCCGGAATCATATTTTGAAATCAAAGTCTCGAGAAAAGTAGGGTGTGTTCTGACTTGTAATGAAGTCCATTTTGTTTCTTTAGCTGATAACTTTACCGCACCATTTTCAAAACCTTTGAAACTCCCATCCTTAATGGAAAACAAAAACGCTTAACGGGCCCTGTAATAGGCTAGTTTCGAATTGTGCAGAAACAAAAGAACAGAGTCGAGGTTCAGGGGAATAATTTGCATTTTCCTTTGTTATGAACAATACAAAATGCTAATTATTCCCCTGAACCTCGACTCTGTTCTTTTGTTTCTGCACAATTCGAAACTAGCCTATTACCGGGAGCTTCGAGAAACGGGCCCCTGGTGTTTTTGCTATGCCTAGCTTTGTCGCTTTTGCCTTTCGTCAGACTACCCCTCTCACTCGTCTATTGGTTCATGGTGGGCCTTGTGTCCAGGTAAGTATACTTATTCTCCACCAAGACTCAGACAGTGACAGGTGCCAGGGGAAGGTAACCAGTGGGAGGTCGCCATGGTTACGTCCTTTATTTGCATTTTGCCCACACTCTCCTGTTCATTGCCTGCTTTGTCGTCAAATTGGCCACTACCCTCCATTTTGAATATTGCTTATCGTCAATTTAAACCCACAACATTCATATTGATGGTGTAACTCTTAAGAAATTTGTGCCCTAGCTCTAATTGGTTATTTGCTTCGCCAGAAAATTTTCTCACTAGCAGCAGCCAATCACAGAAATGGCAGTGATCTCAACAGAGCATCGTTGTTTTTCTTTCAGGCTCGAACTTTGCACGTCTTTCTTTGGGTTGGGCTCAATCACCAGACACTGTACGGGAAAGGTGCCCGTAATCACAAAGAATAGCACTAACTGTCTTGTAAACTTATGCCCTTACATGAATCCATTCTCATGGTTAGCTTTCTCCAACTTCTTTTTAATTATAGGACCAAGTTTCAGAAAGAAAGGGTGCTGCCATGGTCGTGCAGTCGTGCCAGGCCCTCTGGTGCTGGAGTACTCGCGGGAAATAGCTTCTGCCTTCTTATACACTGCAAATGAAACGAATAAAAGGCAAATTCAGATTAATGCTAAAAAATTAAAATGCAACTACATGCTCTCTTTATTCAAGTCAAATTCTTTCGATTTCTACTTTCATTCATTCGTTCGTTGGGTTGTTCAGTCGTTCATTCAGTCCATCAATCCGGCAGTCAGCCAATCAGTCAGTCAGTCTGTTCACCCGTCCGTCTGAGTTCATCCACAAGTCCGTCAGTCAGTCTGTCAGTCAGTCTGTCAGTCAGTCAGTCAATCAGTCAGTCAGTCAGATACTTAGCTAGTCAGTGTCACTCATTCAGCCAGTCTTTCTATCGGCTATTAAATCACTTCATGGGTTTATTTAAAGCAATAGAATTAATACTCTAAATTTACGAGCCAAGTGGCCCATTAGGCCTGAGCTCATGAAGCGAGTAGTGGTTTATTCCCACCCCCCCCCCCCCAACCTGGATGGGATCCTAGTCTATCGCTGAGTTACCCCCAAGCATTAAGTTCGCCAGCAGTGCTCCAAGCTGTGACAATGTTGGTCGCCATGGCGAGTGGAAAAAGTATTTGGCGACCATAATTCAGGCGAAAGTCGCCCACTGGCGACAAACATATTAAAAGAGAAACTTAGTTGAAAAATTATCAATAATATGATGAATTTAATCAATGGTACAAGCCCCTCTCGTCGTTCCGAAACTCAACATGAATGAGCAAACTTATTGTAGCAAAGTAACGTGTTGAAAACGTGCCGTTCGGCGCATTAGTCCTTCGTGTAATAATATTTATGTCATACTAGAAGTGTCCCCTCCTTCAGGATTTTTATGGCGGCCATTTTACAATTAAAGGTCACCAAAAGGCGACTTTTTTAAAAAGTCAGCTTGGAGCGCTGACCGGTATCCATTTATACACCTGGGGGGTGGAGAGAGGTACCGTGAGAGTAAAGTGTCTTAGCCAAGAACATAACACAGAGTCCCCGGCCAGTGCTCAAACCCAGACCGCATGCTCCAGAGTCAAGCGCACTAACCATGAGGCCACCACGCCTCCCGCTAGACATTGCAAAACAATATTACATTGTGCCTAGTGGGGACAAGCGTTGCATGATGACCTAATAACAGCTGCGAAAGAGACTAAGCAGCCAATACTGCACTGCAATTAAGCCTGTCATTCAGTCGGTCTAATCATGTCGATCTGTCAATTGTCTACACAGTTTGATAGAGGTTTCTGATAATATACAGCCATCAAGACCCTTATTTTATTTATTTTATTTATTTTATTTATATGATAGAAAATTTGTACATTTATCACTTTCTTGTAATGCTCGGATTGCTTTTCCACATTGATCCTCATCAAGAAGAGTTTCTCCAGAAAAACAGTACGCCTACAACAAACAACATAGACTTCAATTCTATTAAAAACACCGGCCAGTTTTAAAGTGCTCACGAAACAAAAATTTTCAATGAGTAAATCACCGTTTAATGTGTCAACAAGAATGACCGCAAACTTAACATTTCTACAAAATACAAATTAATGTGTTTTAAGTGCTGAGAGATATTACATTTCCTACAGTTGACCAGAGGAAGGGGTATGACATCCCATTTTGTGACACAATGTCGAGGATAGGGTTTGCTTACACTACTATCTTGCAATAGTTGATAAATTAAATAAATATTGATACTCCCTCCCCCCAGAAGGGATTGGAATTTCTTGGGGAGTGGGGTAGGGGGAGGGTTGTATGACCAAAACTCTTATAGAAATGTATGAAGCTTAATTGGAATTTCCAGCAGGGTGGGGGTACTATAAGAAAAAAATCCATTCCACAGGGGAGGTGTAGATATTTTATAGAACTATATTTAAACCATAACATAATGATAAGCAGAATGATTTATTGGACTCACATAGGATTGATAAAATGCAGCCTTGAGATCCAAGTATTTTTTCCATTTCCCAGCTTTTGTTGGCTCCACGGATTTCAATGAATCGCCTGATTAATATTACATTAATAAGATACAATTAAAACGAAACAAATAAAACTTACAAATACACTAGGCTTAGTGCAAGAATTTGTCATCTATCTTTCTTTCCTTTTGTTTTTTTTTTTTAATAAAAACCAGAACGACATTTGTACTGTCTTAAATTCAATGTCATTTTGTACCTTCAGTCATCGTTGCATTATATGTTAATACAAGTAATTATATAAATTACATGTATATCTGATTTAAAAAATAGTGTTCAAGAAATGGTGCCCTGTTAAAAAATTGTTTTCTTTACTTTCTTGCTCTTCACCATTCCGTTTTCCTTTTTTTCCCAACACTTGGAGTGATTTTAAGACGTATAAGAGTAAGAGTTTTTGATCTCCCCATATCAAGTTCAGTTTGCATAAAAAAGAAAAAGCAAGTGACAAAATCTGTAAGCCATAGTGTGGACTGTCATCGAATACTGTGCACACAATCTTAATGATGGAAAACAATAAATGTACATCAAAACATCTAGTTCACTGTTAATTTAAACAAAACGTCTAGTTCACTGTTACTTTATACAGTCTGTCATGTGGTAGCTATAGGGTAACAATCATTGAATTATAAAACGTACTTGCAGCAGTAAAGAGTTTTGCCGTCTCATAGGTGAGTGCAGAGATTAGTGATGCTTTATGCTTAAGCTCTACTGCTCGAGCCACAGTCACTGAAAATGGAACAAAGAGATCATCAATTCACATTTGTAAGCTAAAAATGACAATCGCCTGATGTACTTCTAATCATTGTTATTGTCTATTAAACCAATCAAAACTGATCCTGCAATGGGACTTTAAAGAATAACTGATTGCTTAAAGCTACATGCACATGTAGGCACAGTAAAGACAAAAGACTTGAGGTATACCAGTGCATGCACGATTGTCATAAAGTCACGCAGTAAGCTGATGATTACTAGTTAAGAGGTTTAGGAGATCATTGTGATTTGGATCGGCTACATGTATTATTCTGCTCTGACCTTCCTGAGCTTCAGCCACACACTGCATCTGGTATGCCTCCAACACTCGCTGATCAGTATCAGCACCCTTTTCAGCTGATAATTCACCAAGGCGGGGCATCAGACTCTCCTTCAAAACGGAATGGACAGAATGAAAATGAAAAAAAAAAAACAGACAAATAAAAAATTGTAATAAACCTCATGTTTATCATGATAGAAATTCAGTCAAATCAATCACAGTGTGACTAAGAATGTTGGCAAGCCTTGTGATGGAATGGTAGAGCTGTAATTCATCACATTTCATTACAGGTATTGTAACATAGATCTGCAAGTTTTTCCAAATGCAACAATAAGTCACTATGGCACCGGAGGTGTGTACAGCTGTACAGAGAGATGGAGGAAGATCAGATAGGGCTGGCAGAGTACATGTAAATTGTAACTTTTCTTAACAGGACAACACAGAGCACTTTGCTGTCAAATGACACAATTTATCCTCACTGCACAGTGGGCCACATTGTTTAAGGCTGCTGGCTCTTGTGCACACTGTAATTACCCAGTAGCATTGCTTGAAAGCCAATTAGTGCTTAAAAACAATTAAATTGTGCTAATCCATGGAATAAATTATCCAATTAAAGGTTGGTACTTGAAGGTTGATTAGCACTATCCAACGATTAAACTAAGGGTTAAATTTAACACACCTAGCGAGGTGGATTAACTCACTAACTGGACGAAATGGCAGACAAACAAATCAAAATGGCAGACCTAAAGTTTGTTGATTTTACTTTAATGATGGCCCCAGTAAAGAAAGAAAAGCGACTGTGGCTACCAGTGACAACTTTTCCAAAAAAGATGTGTCACTGTTCTCTCATGGACGAGCCATCAAGCACCCAGTTTTCTGGTGGTTTTTTGAGTGTTCACAACAAGGAAGGACTGCTATTTAGCGATCAGCATATTTTTCTACACGACAGGCACAAAGCAAGAAATTTCAACACTTTCAATTCTCAGAAGGATCTCAAGAGGCTCAGAGAGATGCTCGCTCCCTAGCTCATGAAATGCAAAAGGAAAAATCAGTGGTGGAATTAAGGGCTGCTTTGACTTGATAAAGGTGAGTATTTTAGGGACAAAATATTGTAAAGTTTCCTTCACTGTCAAACTTGCCTGTTCTTCAAAAAGTTGTTTATCTAGTTTGGCAGAATTAAGTTGAGCAGTTGCCGCTTTCTCTTCCTAACCCCTAAGTTTACATGTACGGCTTTCCTCTTTTCTAGTACTTTCTCCTAACCAAACGTACTGTATTAGCCCATCCAAATAGCTAGCTAGAGGCTATATAAATTTATAAAGTACGAAGAAGTAAGGCTGAAAGGTTAGCGTTTACAAGAGCTTCACTGATTTTTCAGTGATCTTTAACCAGCATTTTATCTCAGACAGACTTTTTTATCCCTTCCAACCCTAATTTTACTTGAGGCATTTATTTTTTATTGTTTCTTATAGAAAGCAAAATATAGTTAAGATACAAAAGTTGGTGGACAGACGATTTGAATTGAACCTATTGTTGTTGAGTTGAAAAGTCCCAGGCACCCCCCGCGCGGGGGGGGGGGATTGAATCTGTTAAATATTATTATGGGCTGAGGACATGGAATTTTTATGGTGAATAGTGTTTATTGTGGCGGTAGATGTTACATATTTTCTTTTCCACAAAGGAAAGAATATCCAGTTGGGTTTTCTTTTTCTTCTGTTTATTCAACTACAAGTTAAAGTTTGTATAAATTTTGTAGGAGCCATCAATATCCTTGCCCTTCCCTAGTCCTACACCATTTTCTCCCACCACAGACCAGTTTTACAGCCTTAATCTGAGCTTAATTGAAGGAGGGTATAAAATTGAAGTTTAAATCTGTTTTCGGGAACACCTGTCCATTTTATCCAAGTAAGAAATTAAATCGCGGAAAAACCGCTAGCATCGGGTTATTTTAATCGGCTTTCAAACAACCAGGGCCAGAATCCAAAGATGAAGTTTATAAATCAATACTTTTTTGTGAAGAAAAGTTTGCTAAAATTGTTCTGTGGCCTTTGAGATGTCACTCAGATTTCTGGTTATGCTTTAAACAGCCAGGCAGGGAGGAACTTATTCATTGACATGGGAGGAGCAAGTTTCAAAGTGTACAGTGTATTTGTCACTAGTGAAAGGCAAACTGTTTGCCTTACATGTACATATAGTTGATTATTATAATACAGTTTATTAAAAACTGGATCATTGGATAATGCAAATTCGAGAGTTTTCGTTGGCTTAGCCATCATGGTATATGAGCCATTATCCCATGATCTACAATTTAAATGGCGAGCGTATGCGTGGTTGTTTGGGCCTTTTTGCTTTTATTGTAGTCTAGTTTTCTATATTTTGGGGGCGTTTTTAATAAAAACAATTATTCCACTCGCACTTGTTGGATATGAGATGATTATAGCCAACTCGGCGCTACGCACCTCGTTGGCTATCTATCATCTCATATCCAATGCGCGCTCATGGAATAATTGTTAAATATTTAATGCCTATAAGCTTACTTTTAATAATATAATTATAATTTACAGTGATCTAGGACATTTACCTTGACAAATTTGAAAATTCCTGCAGCAGTTCTTAAACTGGTGTGGACTTCCTTTGCTTCATCCATGCTAACCCTGGAGAAGATATTTAAATTACATTTGCATGTACATGTAATGTGAGTGATTTGATCAAATATGCAGTGGTGACAGTGTACTCATGAACAAATTGTAACTTAACCAGTTTCAATAGGATATTTGCACGATCTGGCCACATGATATGGAATAAATTATGTTGGGATGCAAATAACAAGGCCCAGGGGAAACCAACTAAAAGTTAATTTCAAATTTTTCACAAACAAAATTGAGTCAAAGCATGCAGAATTTTAAAACACGGGCTGCAACAGATATCATGCTGTATATAATTTATTGGCCCAAACAAGAACTTTAAATTACTAAAATGCAAAATAATGAATGATTGACTTTTTTGTTTAATTTTTTCCTTAGTAAAAATCAACAAACGGCAAATGAACTGCTTGCTGCTGTTGATTAGTCATGAGTGAAATCATGCGGAACTTTAGGAATCACAGTTTATGCACGCAGCATCTGGAGGTCATGTACGCTTTTAAAAAAAATTTAAAAAATCGCAGATGTTCAAAAAATTCAAATAATGCCTATATAACATTGATGCCTATGTTTGCAACCTGTAGATGAAGTTAAGATGGAATTAATTATTTTGTTCTATTATGAAAATCTTGAATCGATAATTTCAAAGAAAAGAATGTTCTTCCGTGGCACCAGTTCTGAAGTTTTGACGGCGGTTCTGTGAGAATCAAGGGTGTGAAAACTTTGTACTTGTCAGTTCTTCATTCAAAGCATACTACAAGTTACACAACCTCCCAAACAAAACAGTTAATTTCAAGCCCTGTACATGTATAATATCCCAAGCATTCTTGATTGACTACTACATGTACATTGAAATGTAATACGTACTGTAGCAGCATGATGCAAATTGTTTTCATCTTAAAATAGTGTCTGATAAACCACAGCACTTACTCTCCTTTAGCTGCCAGTTTAGCAGCATACTTTGTATGCCAGATGGCCACATTCATACAGATGGATGTGAGCTCAAACACACTGTCAGCTGCACACCTAGAAAATAAAGTAATGAGTCTACACATATACATGTACTCACTCAGTCACTCACTCATCCTCATCATCCCAGCTGGGGCATTATTATCAAATTATTATCAATTACCTCTACATGGTGTGTTTGAACAAGGGTGTTTACATGTACTTGCTTTTCCACTTAACACTATAATATGATAATCAAAAATGCTTTTGTTTTGCTACCTGTAGCAACATCACTTTCAGAAAGGTTTTGAAGGAAATGTATCATTGGTGAATTCAAACTACTCAATAAATCTTGTTTAACCTAATCAGTATTTGTATAAACCTGCAGCCAGGTTAAATAGCTGATTGAACTTGTTATGTTATTGACCTACACTGTAAAGCCTTGGCCAAACGGAGTCACAAGTAGACGCAAGTTGAAAACTTGGGTATACTGTCTGCAACTCCGTATGGCCAGGCCTTGCGTGCACTTGCGTTGACTTGCGGTGACTTGCGCTCACTTTGATCGAGATCAGATTTGCACGCACGTCAAAGCAAGTTTTTCACCGTTTCGCCACCCAACCCAAGTCAACGCAAGTTGAGTGACGTCCATTAACCTATTATTAGCCAATAAAATAGGGAAAGTCTGCCTTAAGATGTTTTTTTTTTGGCGACTTCCTTGTACTTGCGAGGAAACTTACAAGTCCGTTTGGCCACCCAACACAAGTCTCTACGCAAGTTCAACTTGGGTCCACTTGCGACTACTTGCCGGTCCGTTTGGCCAGGGCTTAACACCAGGAATAATCATTGTTGCAGCAGCATCTATTATTAACTACAGTAATGTCATATAACCAAATAAACTTACGTTGGTGTATTACCACAAATAGAGTTTGTCCACTTGAACATGACCAGCTTACTGAGCTTGCTGTCACCTGACCCTGCAGCAGGATCATTCACAAGGCCATGAAGAAGTGACCAATACAGCTCAGCTGCCTGCTGGATTGACTTGGGGTCATTTGCAGGATCTGTCAAAGAATTTAGCAACTTTGATCTTGCAAGCTTCAATTCTCTGTAAAATTACATCATAATGAAAAGATGTTAGGGAATTTTACTTCTGTCATACATGTAGAACAGTGACACATGCTCTAAACATGTAGAATGTAGGAACCTTCATTACTAGTAGTTTAGAGGGCTAAGGTTATGCTCGGTTTTCATGTGAGGTAATCATCTTCCAAAATTAAATATTACCTTTCCTTCTCAGGTTTTAGTTTCATCAGATAAAAGAACCTATTAATAGGAACTTGACATTTCACAATGTTTCAGCTCAACAGGGTTCTTCTTATTGTAATAGAGCATGTTTGAATTTCCAAGCTTTTGTGTTGCTTGACGTGAAGAATGCAACCCGAAGGCTGCCGCGTAGGCCAAAAGATGAGAAGAAACAATTCTTTCAATGTGTTGGAGCTCTAGAGCTCTAGAGCTCGTTTCAATAGCAAAACTCATTGACCGATGTTTCTGTTACTTTATGGCCGCCATGTTTGTGTCCCTCATGAGGACACAAACATGGCGTCTCCATACAAAGCTCTAAAAATTTGGGTGTCACACTGCAAATAACTCGCAAATGAAAAACAGCAGAGACCTGATTCTTGGCGAAGTTTACATTATGTCAATCATCTACAGTGTATCGTATCCCAGATTCTTGACTTAATTCATTGAATGGTTACGATTTTTTAGTTTTGACCGAGAATACTTAGGATTCAGGGTTGGTGGTTGTTGGTTAACAGTGAGAGTTTTTAGGTTGCATTCCAGGATCCAGGTTTTAACAAATCATAATAATATTAACCCTTTCACCACCAAGGGTCTCCCTTTGACAAGCAAAATCGTCTGGCGTTAGACAGAGTAAAATCTATAAGTGGCCATTGGTGGTGAAAGGGTTAATAATAATTATAAACAAGCGACAAACTACTAGTCATAACAATGATAACTTCAGTATAATAGTAAAACAGCAGTGTGATCACACTAGAATAACTGTATAAGACATAATATTTTTTCCCTCATAAATTACCTCATATAGATGAGATCATATTAAATAGGCCATTTTACAGTTGTGTGCTTAGTTACCTGGCCATGAATGCAAGCAAGGCTGGAGGTGACCTTGCATTGATACAGACCTCTCTGCTTTTCTCATGTAAATGTCAACTAGTTAGCATAAGAACAACTTGATTTGCACAATAAAAGCAGTAAGGTCTGTATCAAAACAAGGTCAACTCCAGCCTCGCTGCCATTCAGAGGCCAGGTCACTAAGCCAACAACTGTAAAATGGTATATTGAGGGAATGGCCTCACTGCCCAGTACAAATCAATTAACATGCTAAATGTAGATATGATTTGTCATCTGGAAAAATGAATGATCACTTATCATAATAATGGGTGATCTGTAATTATCATGATAGCATGTAGTCAAAATTATATATCTGAATGCCACCATCTGTCACACGGGGAAACTAATCTGCGATCAAATGCAAGATGAATAGACCACAAAATGTGCGGGTAATTAGCTGTGTGGTGTGATCTCAGTATACTGCTCAGCCAGGAAGTATATTGTACATACAGAGAAGTCATACAGAAACTAATAATTAAGAGCTACATATAGTATGAGAACAAGTACATGTACATGTGCAGAGCAGGAACTGAACTTCAATTGTAAGCATTCCCTGTTACAGTGCAACCTCGATTTAACGAAGTCGCTGGGGACCGGCCAAATTTGTTCGTTAAATGGAAGGTTTGTTATATCGAAAACCTCGATATAACGAATTTGAGGGAAAACGACCAAAATGTTCGTTAAATCGAGGTCATAGTTAATGACTGATTTGTAACACAGGTGACTTCTGTGGAAATACCCTAGTGCCAATGTCTATGACAAAGAATAAGCCGAGGAATTCGTTATATCGAGGTTCATTATATCGAGGTTCTATTCCATACATTTTACTGTAATTTTGGCTGGGACATAGAGTATTGTTCGTTATATCGAGGACTTCGCTAAATAGAGGTTCCTTAAATCAAGGTTCCACTGTAGTTACTTCTGAGAAGTACATTTCTATCTATCCAACTGATTGAAGCTGCGGCCCTAACAATTTTTTGTTGAAGTCAAACTAAAGTGCAAACTAGATGCATGCAGGTCATCCAAATCACGTATTGTGCAGATCCAGAAAATATTGATACCCACCCCCAAGGAAGATGAACAGTCAAATTGCTAGGGTGAGGGGGTTTCTGTTTCAAAAGCCAAATAATTAAAGAAGAGTATGAAGTTACTGTATGCCAGAATTTCCAGTGTGGTGAAGGGGTTTAACCCCTTCACTGCCAAGGGCGACTAAATAGATTTTACCCTGTCTAATGCCAAACGATTTCACTTGTCAAAGAGAGACCCCTTGGCCTCTTAAGGGTTAAAAAAAAATTATCTCTTAACCCTTTCACTGTCAAGGGTGATTTAATAGATTTTACTCTGTCTAATGCCAGGCGATTTCACTCGTAAAA
>JAHPZR010004614.1:82500-87500 GCA_019787425.1 Platygyra sinensis
TTTGGGCGCCTAAATTTTTGCAGCAGCTCCCAAAACATTACCTGTTGGGCTCCTAACTTTTTGGCTTTTGACCTTCTGGGCTCCTTGAAATATTGTTAGGCAACAGCCTTGATGTTATAGACAGAATTTGTATGTACATAGTACTAACTGTACTGCAGCTTGGTGGCCACTGTAAAGATATACTGCACAGCTGTGTACATTGTACTGTGTAACCTGCAAATTACTATAGCACTATTCTACATGGTAGAAGTGTCTGCTTATTTGTGGTTACGATTTACATGTATAGGCAAGAAAAGTGTCAGACTCACAAAAGCTGATTTCCTCTTACTAGAGGGTGTCTGCTTTATATAGGTCTGCTGTACATGTACATGTGTATAATGTGCACATGCCTGGATGAAAAAAAGGGTGGTCATGGTTGTCCGTGGAGGTTTGAGTATTACATTTACCTTAGGGATGGCAAAGCTTGGAGCCAAGTAAAAGCCAACCTCACCTTTGAGAATGGGCTTGTTTTTGTGCAGTGTACATGTACCTTGTCAGCCAGCTAAAACTCCATTTCTGGGGAGACAACTGAGTCTTGTTGTCTGCATGTTCATGTACAGTGTCGCTCAGGAATAAGTTACAGTACCACTGTTTCAGGAGATGCCCCTTGTTTTCTTGAGCTTTTTATTGTTCCCCACAAGTGCACTGTTGTTTGCTTGTATTGCACACCCCTATACTTCCAAACCCCTTAACTGTCACAAGTTGTTTTAATATCAAAGTAAACAAAAGTACCGGTATGCTGCACATGTACATACATGTACATGTATATGCATTCTGTACATTAATCATACATGTAGAGTGTGATTGCTTTGAAAAAGGGTTCGAAAAAGTGCTGTGCAGTAGTCCGGGACAGCAAGATTTTCTTGTCAAGCAAGACAATTTTCACTGGCACTTGCCCAACAGGCAAGGGTTCCCCCAGTCATCTGTCAACTTAATAAAAAAAATCAACATCGACACTTGCTCAGGGCAAGCAAAATTTGAGAGCTGCTTGTCTGAAGGGCAAGCTGGAATTCAAGGATTTTTTTCGTTTGAGCCCTGTTTAAGCCTTTCACTCTCGAGGGGAAAACCACATATTTTGTAAAATGGTACATGTAACTATAGACCTGATGACCGCACATGGTATATCATTTCAAAGATATGATTATCATTTGTGGGATACCATACATAATACTAACAACCATAAAGGAAGTCTCTGTTTGAACTGAGAAGCATTCAAATCGAAAAAAAGAAAAATGCCTCAGGAGGAGGGGGTATGTATTTTATACTTTCAAATGACAGATTTGTGCAAGACCTGTTTGCTATTCAAATTGGATGAAAATTGACCACATATTGAGCATGTAATACATGTAGTATCTTGTGCCACATGGAACTCTTGGGAGTGAGAGGGGTAAACTGTTATTCAGGAACTGCATAAAGTATTGACAATAGATACATGTTGACCCCATTGAATCATGAGAAGTCAAGTCAAAGTTGGTTGATCAACATGGATTCTAGCAAAATATTTCACCAATATCCTTCTATCATGTTTGTAAAGTTGTTTTTTATTAAAACTTTATTTCCTCAGTGAAGTAGCTTGGATAATTTATTCAAATTTCAAGTTCACCCCTGTCAGTCTCCATGACTGAACCAAGATGTTTTTAGTTTACTTTTGGTAAGAAAACCTGACATGATTTTGTCATCTCTTGTTTCGTACATGTACATTCATTCAGACTTTTTTTTGAAGAATATTGGTAGGTAATTTGCTTTTTTTAAATTTCATGAATCTATGGGGTTTTTTGTTGTTTAGTGAAAAGTTTCATCAGAAAATTAATGTTATCTGAAAACACTGAATAGGTCAGCAATTGTAGAAAAAAAATCCATACATTATACCTGTACTTCATGTTTTGGTCTTTGCAGTGCTGTTAAATAATTAATTGTAGCAGAGGAAAGTTTGAATGAAGTAAGTAAAAAGCACCATTGCAGGAGAAAAAAAACATCAAAGCTCTGGTGTTTGACTTTTAAAACAGTTACTATTCATGTAAATGTTACTTTATGAATTATTCAGTTACAGGTTTGTTTCAAACATTAATTTGAAGTCATTGTTAAAAATTAAAATTAATTAAGTGCTGGTACGCTGTAACTGCTTGCTGGTCTATAGATAGTACAATGCATGCTTCTGAAAAAAATAGAGACTTATTGTACATGCATGTTACATTTTGGGAAGCAGTGATGCCAAGTATCATTTGATATAAAGTTTGAAAATTGCTATGTTTATGCAAAGTGCTTTATTTTTTGAGGCAAATTCTGAAATTTATGAATTGAATCAGGAAAAAAAAAACTTTTTCTGTGATTTTGTTGTTTTTGTTGCATTTTAATTTGTTTTTGTTATAATTTGGCGTTCTGTTGTCTCCGACAACATTACAGTAAAATTCTGGTGATTATTACAGTGAGGACACTCAAGTTATGAACACTTGACATGTTCTTGTGCATTTTTCAGTGACTATGGAAAGAAGAATCCTTTTATAATGCTTAATACTTTTGGTACTATAAAGAGGACACGATAAATCCCCCAAAAATGTACAAAAAACTGACAAGTGTTCTTGGTTTGAGTATCCTCACTATGATACCCCCCCCCCCCCCAAAAAAAAAAAATAATAATAATATTAGTAATAATAATAATAATAATAATAATAATAATAATAATAATAATAATAATAACGCTAATAATGATAATGATAATAATAATAATAATAATAATAATAATTGATATTTAAACAGGGTAACCCCTTTAGTCACAGGACTGGTATCAACGGGGGCCATGTAATGCTCCCTCCCCACCTAAATCTCCTTAATCAGAAATCCTTACCATTAACATATTCCCCCCTCCCCCCAACCTTAATATAGGGTTCCAGTTTCTGCTGCCTGGTGTCTTATGAACTTGTAGTTTTCTTAGAGATTTGTGGTCCAAGTCTGTCTGTGTGGTAGTGGAGGGGGAGGGGAGGTTGTTGCTTATAATAGTGACGTTGTGTTCAGCAACTTTGTAGAGAATTTTTCAGGTTGAAAGACTTTTGTAAGGACTTTTTTTGCGCAAGGAGGATGATCACACTCAATTCGCATACTGAAAACGGTAATAGGGTACTTCGCGTCAGTTATTTACCAGTCAAATCAAAGCTTAAACGCCCCCCCCCCCCCCGGACATACCCCCGGTATTTGACGCCTCTTCCTGCCCGAGGGGGAGGGCAGTTGATCACCACTCATAGGGGGTGGGGAATTTGATTGCTAGCCTCGATTTCATGTTACCAGTCGCGCCGGTTCCACATGGGTCGTAAATCACGGCGGAGACAGCGGAGACAAACCTTAATGAATTCAAAGGAAAAGATTGCGCATTCGTGGCGGATTTGTTGAAAACCAAAGGCCTACACAAGCTGTGTTCCGTATTTAAAGGTGTTTAAGAACGGTTTATATCTATAATATATAAATATGTGTTGTCTAATAAACCATGTTATTATTCAACTTTCATGCAGTGTACCAATTCCGATTCTCTGGTTGGTTGATTTGTGCCACCTGACACTGGGTTGCGACAAAACAACCTCCTTGACGTCATTATCGTGGTGTAATAGCCGTGGTGTAAATTCTATACACCACTGTCATTACACCATGGCTTCGGCTGACTCAAAGTTTGCCAATTTTTGTTTGCAGTTATTCAATTTGAATAATAAAAATGTTAACAGTCTCATTGCTCGTGAATTATCGGGATTTACCTGCACGAGTTCACTAACAATGAACTCGAAATTTCAATACCGCACGAGGCCGCCGGTATTGAAATTTCTCGTTCATTGTTAGTGAACTCGTGCAGGTAAATCCTGATAATTCACTCGCTGAGTGCGTTAACCTGTAATTAACATGCACAGGTAATTTCCCGGGGTTGGCGGCATTTAAACAGCTTTTCGGCCCGGTGAGGGGGGAATTTGAAGAAAAATTTTCCAAAAATTCAAATGCCCGTAGGGATGTTGAAGCTTCGATTTGACTGGTACATTCCGACTGGATAGTGTGGACATTTCAGTTCGATCTACACGAAGTGTTGGTGTAAAAAGGCGGGAAAACGCTCACTTTTTTTTAATGAGTCATTTGTATTTTGGAAACTCGACACAGGAAATAATTAAAAGGTTTAAAAAGGTCCAGAAAATTTCAAGCTATTTGTGAGTCAAATGAAGCATGAGCTTATGACTTTATCTAAAAGCATACGCGTTCACGAGACTTGTGTTGAAACGAAACTGAGTTCAGAGTCTGCAGGGCGCGACTAAACAGAGTAACGAGTAACCAAGCATGATAAAGTAAAGAGTAAGTAAAGAGAAACCAAGGCCGCCTAGATCATTCCAAAGTCCAAGGAAGGACTTCAATAGTATATACATTATTTTTTCTTTCTTACGCCAAAGTTTTCAAAATAATTTTATTATAAGCAAAGCGTTGAGGTCTAAAACTCTAAAATGCAAAAAAGCCAAAGCCTAAGACTATTGCGGCGCATCACCGTGCAAAGGTTTTGTAGCGGCCTGAAATTTGTTGCCAATGATCGTTATCATTCCTGGAAAGGACATCAATTGCGTAGATTTGGAGCTCCAGGAGGAGGTAAGATGAGAGACCCTGGGAACGAGGTTGGTTATATGAAAGCGGCATTGATAGGTAAACCCGACGCAAGTGAAATCTACTTGATCAAAATTAACTGACTGAAAGACTTCCTACCTGTTCTATAACTACGTGATTTGGACCTGATTTGTCAAGGAGTGCTTAAAAATGGATGAAATACATACAGCCCAAGTTAAGGACTTGCATGTTTGTTAAACTGTTGCCTTCTTTGTTTCTTTTGGATTCCAAGCAGTATATATGTAGGCAGAAGCATATCACCCAGGTGATATGTTTCTGATGTAGGTGGATACTAAACTTTCAGAGATGGCTTGTGTTTGTGAAAATTAGCCAGACGTAGC
>JAHPZR010004614.1:92500-97500 GCA_019787425.1 Platygyra sinensis
AATTACACTCACACACAAAAAAACTAGAAGGTAATAACTATATAATACAGGCTATGTTAATGTAGCAAAATGTTTAATCAGTTTGGGGACTTCAATATAGTCATCTTCACAGTTTAAAACATCAAGGAGTAGTTTTTTAATTTTATTTTGATATGCTGATTTGTTTAATGATTTTAATGATAGTGGGATCGAATTCCAGATTGAAACGCCAATTCTTGTAAAAGATTTTTTCATTTTTTCTGTTCTTGAAGTTTTTACAATAAAACACTCATTTGAGGACGATCTCGTGTTATAGTTATGCATTGTTCTTGTTTTGGTAAATTGATTAATAAGGTTTATTGGAGCAACTTGTGTGTGGATATCATACATCAAATAACATAGTTGCTGAAAAAATAAAAATGATATTGGAAGACAATTAGATTTAATAAATAGGGGAATTGCATGTTCTCGAGACCTGCAGAAGAAAATTAAGCGCAATGCACGTTTTTGTAAGATTAGCAATCGATTTAAATGGGTTTTTGCACAATAGCCCCATGCAGATATACCATAAGTTAAATAAGGAGTAATTAAAGTATGATAGATACTAAGTAACAGTTGACGTGGGATGTAATGTCTCAGTTTAGCAATAATTCCGATTGATTTACTAATTTTATGACAGATAAAATCAATGTGATTCTTCCACGAGAGGTCTGAATCAATCATTATTCCGAGATATTTGACAAAGTCTTTTATTTCAAGGCTTGTCTGGGTGTTCGACGTAGGGTTGAAAATTTTTACTTGAGGAACAAAAGGCATAGTCTTTTGACGAGGACGAAAGATAACGTAGTTAGATTTTTTTATATTTAATGTCAGCTTATTAGCTTTCAGCCATTCACTAACTTTGGCAAGCTCTGAATTAACTGTTGATTCCAGGGTACGCAAGTTATTATTTTCATAAATTATACTTGTATCGTCTGCAAACAAATAAAAAGTGAATTCCGAAGAACATTTATAAATGTCATTTATATACAGAAGGAATAAGAGGGGGCCAAGGACTGAGCCTTGGGGTACCCCACAAAGAGTTTTCTCTTCCTTAGATATATGGTTATCAATTTCAATTGACTGCCGACGATCTGTTAGATACGATTTAAACCAAGTATTTATTAACCCTCTTATACCATAATTTTCAAGTTTAGCTAAAAGAATGCTGTGGTTAACAGTGTCAAATGCCTTTTTAAGGTCAATAAAAATACCACATGTATACTTCCCAATGTCCATACTGTTATGAATATTGTTAACAATATCTAGTATTGCATGTTGTGTACTATGTTTACTACGGAAGCCATATTGGAGATTATAGATTATGTTATTCGTATTTATAAATTTGGTAAGTCGAGCATGTATTAGTTTTTCAAATATTCGATTATATTTCTATTTCTTAACAATTAGATTATGAGCTCGAGATTTCTATGAGGTGATAGTTGATGAGGCCGAAGGCCGAATCAACTATCACTTCATAGAAATCGAGAGCGAATAATCTAATTGTTTTAGTAGAATTCTTACTAAAGTTTACTTCAAATAACAGTTCCAATTATTTCTTAACGTATTATTAAACTTTGCGCCTTAAAAAGATCGCTCGAATTGAACTGGCATTTAAAATTGAAGTCGTGCACGCGTGCGCATCACTTTTTCAAAAATTTCAACTTTTTTAAGTCAAGAAACCGTAAATGCCCTTCGTTTAGTCTTCTCAGAATTTAAATAAACCATTTCATCAAAATTTTCCTCCAAACCTTTGGCAAAACGAAAAAACGTCGCCATTTCAAAGACGAGTAACAGCCACTGCACACTAATGGCTGATAGTGTGCAATGGCTCAGCCAATCAGATTACAGTATTTGCATCAGTATACTAGTAGAATTCTACTAATGTATAGTAGTATAAATTTACCGTAGTCTATTGTGAATCCGTGAATTTGATTGGCTATATTACCGTTGACTATCTGCTGATAGTCAACAGTTGCGCATCAGTGCACATCACGCATCACGTTTGAACCTGATGTAACATGATAAAACAGTTCTTTTCTACGCGTTACTTGACAATTTTTTTCTTTTTATGCAATGAGACTACGGTAAATTTATACTAAAACAATTAGACTACTCGCCCTCGTTTTCTACGAGCGATAGTCAACTCGGCTGCGCCTCGTTGACTATCTGCTCGTAGAAAACTCGGGCTCGTAGTCTAATTGTTAATTAGAAAAGAATCCTCATCAGACAGATTTAATATTAGTAACTGGGATCGAATAGCAGCTCACCTGTTAATATAGTTTCTCTTTTCATGCATGTACTACAGCCACATTCTTTGACGCGTAAAAATACCATTTCACTCATTGCATCATCGAAGCAACTTATCACCACCTTTTCTGGGCGTCTGTCGCTCCTCGGGCTGCAGCAGCAATCTTCTTTAACTCCACAAGTCTGCCCGGAGAATGATGACCTTTGCGAGCACGGTTCATGTGAACATTGTCCCACATCTAAGGTTTCCTCACTTGTGCCCCTCACTGTACACCCTCGTGGAAGTTGTATGATGTGACTGCTTGGCGTTCGGTTGCAGGTGTCCAATATTTCCTCTGAATAAACAACAAAAAATGCTTAGAGCTTTTATAGTGCATTTTTGAAGGCGGGGCAACGAATGGTTGCAAAATTAAGTCCTCCACGATGCGTAACGCATTTCTTCGAACACCACGGAGAACGCCGAGTACAATTTTTAGGGCTTCTTTGTTTGACATGTGCCATTTTGTGAATTTTGTTTCTCCTGCGAATGACTGGGCAGTCTTTACACAATAAGGCACAACTCAAAAGTTACATTATTGGACAAGATCCATAATTATAGGGAAACTTGATTGCTTTGCCTCTGGTCGTGACTGAGAAAATTCAAGGATTGCTCGATCGATTTTGCACTTTCCAGAAGAGGTCTCAGAGAACATCTTACCCTCAGAACTTTCACCAAATATGAAATTAATACTGAGAACGAAGCAAGGATGGCAATGCCATTGAGGCAACACGGAAACTCATGAAACTTCAAAACCGAAGTCTATCTTTTTTTTTTGTTGCAAAGCTTACTTCCACTCCAAACGTCAGCTTCCCAAATTCGTTACTGCTGTGACTTACCCGTCAACGCATCCCAACAGTTGCCATAGAAACTAAAAACTTTGTTAGGAGACATATTTACCTTTTATCTTCAATTCGGCAGGATACGAAATCTCTGATCCGTAATCGTTTGTAGCCTTGCAAGTATAAACGCCTTGCGCTCCACTTACATCCAGAATGAACAAGTTTGACCTCATTCCGAAAGTTTCTTCGGCTAAACGTCTTCCATTCCGATACCTTGAACACAAACTAGGTGTAAACTGAGTTGATTGAAGCAAAGAACATAAAACTCTTAGGATATTGGTTTCCTGCACTCATTGACATGTACTGATATAAATGCTCTCATTAATAGACTGGAGTCTTCAACTGATACAGCAATGCAGAAGTAGTTCTTTCCCTTATGACCAAAATTTTCATGTTTCTTACCAGTTTATTTTAATTGGCTCTGTCCCGGCTGCCTCACAGGTAAAATTTGCACTCTGACCAGCAATAAGAGTCCAGCTCTTGGGATTAACGGTGATGTAAGCTGGCTCTGAAAAGAAAGCATAAAGACACCTGTGATGCTGTGCAAACAACAACAACTGGGTCGAATTCAACTTGCCTAAACTTCCAACGTGCCCAATGGCAGAAGACGAAGGACAGCAATCCTTAGTGATGCTCAGTTTTATCATAAAATATCTGGTACTCTTTTTATCTGTTGAACCATGCACCTTGAGAAAGATAAAAATTTTGCACTGAATTTTCAACAGAAGCTAGAAAAAGCTGCGAAATTGAAAACTGTTCTACATACCAGTAGCTTCGAGATGGATCAGTAGTGGATGGTCATCTCTGTGAATGGCACCCTCAAGAAGAAATGGAATATAGTCGTTTTTCGTCACTCTATAGGACGAATTTTCACATCTGTCAATCATTGAGAAGTGACCACTCTCATTGGTTCTTGCCACTTCTGTGTAAGGGAAGGGTTCCGATAAAATGCCGACGTCCCGAAGTGGGACTCCAGATGACGTCACTACCCGTCCTTGGATAACACCACCAGGACACTTGCACTGACAAAGCACAGTGTCGAGTTGACCACGGGAACAGCTTTTATTGCACTCTAAGCAGAAGGGAGGAAATTCATTACAGGATTAGCATATTATTACCGACGAACATGACCAAGTAAATCGAGACTGCACAATCTACTGTCCTTATTGATAGTCACTGTTTCAATGATGTTTTGTCACCTGGAGTGATTTGGAAGCAATTCAGCCATTCCGTCTTTGACACACTCTTGCTTTGATCTTTATCGCACTCTTGAAGGAAAGCTATCTGGCAGACTCTTGGACCTCGCAGTCCCCATCTTCCCGTCACAGCTTCGTTGTAGTCAACCATACCATCTTTGTTTTTGTCCAGTCGTTGGAATACCCACTGCAACAAAAAATCAACTGTTTAGCGTCTTAGGTGCATGATGTGTCGCTTTACAGCACAGTTGCATAACTCAATTATTAGAAATGCAAGTTGTGATTAAGACTGTGAGCAGGACTGCATTAGTATTAAAGATAATGTCAACCTATCTTTACTGAAATCTAAATAGATGAAAATGGGAGTCTAAATGTGAATTCTGTTCCCTGGCTAAGGAATACTTAGCTTCGCCCTTGATCAAATGGCAAATGCGGTCAACTGATATCAGGTCAAAGTGTAAACATAGTTAAGAGAAATGAATAAATAAATAAATATCTTTTTCAAACTGGAAAGGTATCACATCGACCCAGATAAGAGACTAGTACACCTCGATCGAAATGTTAGCAAACGGGCGCATTAACGTCCCCCTCCTATTCAAAGTTGTTGGTTACGGGTACTCTTTCATACCACTCTTTTGCGTTCGCAATCACTGGTAA
>JAHPZR010004614.1:102500-126542 GCA_019787425.1 Platygyra sinensis
GAGACAGAGAATCTGAATTGCAAATTTCACCATTGCAATCAAGAGATAAAATGCAACGCTTCGGTTAAAGCAGTGATCTTTATAGCACCAGGCATTTGATACAGAGCCAAAATGACAATACACTAGATACTCTCCAAAAAGGAAGTATGAGAGCATAATTTCTTATCAAGTGGGAAGATAGTTCAGTTGCAGTTCTGATCTGCTCTCTGTAGCGCAACGCCACGCCATCTCACAAGTTTTTTTCTCATTAAGTGAGAAGAACTTTCCGGGGGGGTGGGTGTTTTTCCCTTATACTTAAAGTATAATATATGTAGGTGGGTAATTAGGAGATTTTTGAGAGGTTTTTTATCTGAAATGGTGTTTAATTATTTTGGCCTGAAATGGGGAAGAAGCCAATTTTCCCCCATTGATTAAAAAAGGGAAATTTAAACCCGTCTAATAGCCATTTTGGTTCGCCTATTAGTTCCGCCGGTAAAGCCACATAATGCTGAGATCTACTAATTCTAGAGGTCTAGAATAAAGTATCGCTCTGAGACAAGGATGTGCATGGTAAATCTCATATTGTGGTCTGAAATCAAGAGATACATGGCACACACCGCACAAAAGTACCCCTCCCCCCTCCACTATTTCTTCCTCCGGGTGTATATTGCTGAAGCAATTGTAATTTAAGCAGGTCTCGTCCATGCTGACCTTGTATTTGGCTCAAGTTCAAGTTCTATGTTTGTACCGTTTATCCTACGATATTCAAAACGATTATCGATGGTATTCAGTGTACTTGACACGTATTTAGTCATTTTTTGCGATCGAGTTATGATGTTGCTTTACCTCTTACCCTATTTTTTATAGTCATGTATATTCGACCTTTGCGTTTCCATCCATTTGCAACTGATAGTCCACTAGTTTTGTAACATGCAATAAAGCAATCAACAAAGTCACTGGAAAACTGAAGTTGATAAATAACGTAAAGAAAATGATTATTTCGTTCAAGCTTGATATCTGCTGAAATTGATAATAATATATGTGTAGTTCAAAAAATAATAATAAATTTGCCCATGACCGGACGCATGCTGACACTATCAACCCACACATTGTTTGACGGGCAAAATGCCCGGCGCAAAATTCTGCTCTCTGCCATATCTACGTGATCTGCGGCATATATTCGTGATAATATTCTCAGTATCTAATATTCTCTCTTAAAATAAAATCCTCTTGTTTTCCTTTTCAAGATGTTTTTCTTTATTGCATTTTTTTCCCTTCATCTTGAATAAATCACTTTGTCATCTTGTCATCTCATATATATTCTCAATAACATGTACTGCTGACACTTTTTTTTTATGAAAATTAAATCTGTAATTCCGTCACAACCCCCTTTCATGCATGCCTTAAATTTCTCTGCTTCTCGGCAGACACCACGTGCACAAATAGCCCACTGTAACAATAAGAACAACATAATTTCTTGTTAGAGTTTTCTCCTTAATTTGACCATAATTTCAAAGTCAGGAAGCCAAATTTTGTCCTATTATGGTCACCATCTGCCTACAGCCCAGCAGCACCACTTGTGGCGCAAGGGAGAAACAACTGAAATTTAAACCTCAGTTAAGGCGGGGGTACACCTGAAATGGAGTGAAATTTGAAGTGATATTAAATGGGAATTGTTAGGATTAAAATGGGTTGGAAACACCACCAGACAGTTGAGCCCCAAAAAGAGAGACCCAGGTTGGTAGGGGGACTGTTTGGTATCCGTCTTCCAATTCTTCACTACAAATTTCAAATTTTCCAAATCCATCAAATCTTCAACATTTCATACCTTCCTCAATTTAACCTATCCTTTGAGAAAAAAAATCTCTTTCCAAAAATTCCCCAAAATCAACCAAAAATTTACAGAAAACCACCAAACAGTGGTTAATGAAATAAGCATAGATATTTGCCGTTGCTTGAAATATGACCGAGATATTGGCAGAAAGGCCGTGTTAAGCGACGTCGAAATAACCTTCACGTGTACCCCCGCCTTAAATCGATCGTTATCAGAAAATTCAAGGTGTAAACAATTTTAAGTTAAAAGATCGATATCAAGGAAAGCAAGAGCTCAACACGCTTGCCAAATTTGGACAGGAAAAATGTAAATTTACAACAGCAGAGGGCCGAAACAATCTTTGCACCACAACGAGGCTATGCCTCGTAAGAGTATAAGAAATGCCCCTACATGGGAGCAAATGAGGCTTTTTGCCTCAAATATAAAGAAATTGCAACAAAAGCGCAATGGAGCTTCCTCGTGCGGGTGGACCGGTGAGGGTGGGACTCTGCAGAGACTCTGCTCTCCTTAACTCAGCCCCATGAGGAGAGTTGGGGGGGGGGCGGGTTTCGGGAGCAGAGACGGGAAGCATTTTACTCAAATAATATTTTAGATTTTTCCACTGTTATATAAACATGTTAAAATGCTTTTATAACTTGTATCAATATTAGCTGACTGTATCTAGCGCGGAAAATTGGATGTAGATGTCGAGAAAGCTCCATAATAGCCAGTCATTAAACAGAGGAACTACATTAGGCCGAAATATTATAAATGTTGCGTAGTTTGGCGGGGAACGCCCAAAAAAGCAACCATTCTTTGACGAAAACCAGCCATATTGTTCGAATGTTGAAGATCATACCACACCATACCCGCGTCTGTGTAGTTCTGTCTAAGTCCTGGATGTGCCGCCGCAGTTGGAACTACAAGATATCGTGCGGTTAGCCTGAGTGACCCTGAGTACGGTGAGCGGCATACTAATTCTGATTAATTGTAAACAACTATTGGATGAAGTTTCTGTGATATCCAGAATAATCAAGGTCGAGGTAAGGGTTATCCTCACCGAGAGCTTGATTATTCTGGATATATCACAAAAACCGAATCTAATATGATTGTTGTGTTCGACAGTTCCAATCACGTAATGCATAAAAATTTGAGACCTGTCAATCTATGTATGTATGTATCCATCGTGGACACCAATTTGCCCCCCACCCCCCCCCCCCCAAAAAAAAATTCTTCAGGAAGGGCGAATGACGTCATGTCCATGCTCGTCGCGCCCACGTCTTCATGTTAAGCATCGCGTGACAAAGCGTGACAAACAATTATGATGTGAGCTTTGATTACATAATTACAGACGGAAATATATGATCTATGAATAAAACAGATGTTGTCAAGGTATCCGTGCAAATCCCGGTGCAAATACTCGTACTACTGACTACTGTATGTGTCGTGTGGAATAGAGAAACTAGTTTGTGCTTTCCGTCTAAAAGCAAGTAGGAACATTAGTTCCTTCCAACAACAAGGTAAACAAGTGTTCACCCATATCTTTAAAACTGCGGTTATGTTTTTTATGCTAAAGGAAACTCTTATTGCTAAAGGAAACTCTTATTACCCTCTGTATTTTGTAGCACGTACAACTTAGCTACCATTATGTACATAAGAACCTTGATTCACGCAATAAAGTAGATTCAGACCAGACCGACACTAATCGCGTGACCCTCGGCCGTAATTCTACTACATCTGCTAGCAATACTCGAACGCACTCTTTAATGTACGATTACTACTAGTTTTATTTTACATTGAACGAAAAAAAGCGGAAGTCGTGTTTTTGCTTCTTAAGCTTAATTCACTGATCACTGACGGGAAGCAACAAAAAGTGCTCCAACTTGGCATGATTACCCGTGACCTTGAGTGTCCTTGACCTGATTATTGTTTAATCTACCGTTATGACGTCACGGGCGCTGATTTTGGAAACTCACTGTACGCTTTGGGCCACTCAGAAAAGAGTTAAAGAGTTCAATGTATAATAGTAACCCTAAAAGGACAAAATTGGCTCCCAGGCTTTGGGAAATGGAATCAAAGATGTTATTTAATTTCCCCATAAACTTGATGAATATTTTTGTCTTATCCAATAGACCCTATGCAAAAATGGCTGCCTTTAAATTATTCTTTTTTTCGTATTTAAATTAGCCTCACTAACCTCGTTTTTGAGACAAAAATTGTAAAGAGTTTGTTATCCCGAACGAGGATAGTGAGGCTATTTTGAATACGAACAAAAAAATAATTTAATGGCAGCCATTTTTGCATAGGGTCTATTACCTAAGCCGCGGAGCCAAGTAGGTATCCGGAAATAAACCCAGAACCATTTTTGTCTGATATCTGATATGGCCAACGTTTAACACAAGAAACACACACGCCAAAATCCACATGGACAAAAACGCCATGATGAAGTGGTCTGATAAGCTGTGCCGTTCCTTCATCCGGACGAGTCAGCTTCTCCTCTTTTTGTGTATTCCAAATATAGCAATGTCGGTGTTTAGCTATAAACTTTATTAGTTTTCTTTCAGGGCTAATGTGCGATGAAAGACTTGTACTACTGACCTTTCTTTCGCTGTTTACAGTATTCTTTTAACAACGTTTATGCTGGGATCTAGTCCGACAATGTCACAGAAGAAATAAGCTACAACTTAATGAACAAAATATCTGACATAATGAAATAATGGGTTGATTAATACGCGGGGCTCTGTCCACACTATTGACACGAGAGAAATGTGACCTAAGCATGAAGGGGAGTTCTGATGGCAAAACAGATTTAAATTTCATTAAAAAAATGCCAAATTAAAACTTGCTGAGCTGAGATATTGTTACACTATATCAAGAATATGTCAGGCTGGACATAGTATAGTAAAACAGATACGGTTTGCTAGTGACAGGACTGTTTGATTTAAGATCATTTCTCCAGAACATTCGAGCAATAATGGCAAAAATAAAGTTACTAATAAAACATCATGGCATTTATCGATACTTACTGAAGCTGTCTCAAGCTGCCCCGCGAGAGAATATTTTTTACGTGTATTAGATCTCAATTTTATGCTTTATTTATTTTATTCATTTATAGTGTCCACAATTAGCTGGTAGCTAAATACTTTGACACCTTAATAAAATTTATGTATGTATACTTGAAGTTATCCATATTTCACAAAAACAGAAATTTCGTTGTAGTTAAAAACACATTAACACACGCTTTAAGCATTCTTACAAGGTTTCACCGCATGCTTGAGAATTTAATCGCGGGGTCACTTAAGAGAAATGAACTAAAGTGAGTTGTTTTAGGCCATGGTTAGATTTTTGCTAAATAATCTTTGACTTATTGCTCAATTTCATTGCTCTATTTTTTCTATTTAAAAACTTTGAGCGTGTGCTCGCTCTCAGATTCTCAACTACAAAGCCTATGAATCAATTTGTTTTAATATCATAGGATCGTGAACAAATATATGGCAAGCCAAATGTAGCAATATTCAATACTGCTATATTTATTCAATTCAATCCTTATTCATTCAATTTAATTTTCATATTTATTCAATTTAATCCTCGTTTATTCAATTCAATTGCTATAGTCATTCTATTCAATCCTTATTCATTTAATTCAATTTTCAGATCCATTCAATTTAATTTTTGTATTCTTTTGATTCAGTTTCAATATTGGTTCAATTTAATTTCTGTATATTCATTGAATTCAATTTTCATATTCATTCAATTCAATTTTCATATTCATTCAATTCAATCCGTCTTTATTCATTCAATGTTCGCACTCATTGATTCAATTTGGGGGTCTGGGTCAAGAGGGAAATTAGGACTTATAGTAAAGATGGCGGACGAAGATTCATAAGTGAAGAGTTTCTTTGAGCATGACATAAGCAGGACCGAGGAAATTCTGAGTCAAGATTCATTTGCTGGCAGTACGTGAACGCCACATATCTGAGGTTTTAACTCAGATCTCTTAGATCTCTTAGAGAGAACGGTAAGATTACTAAGTCAGTTGGCGAACATACTAGTTACCGACGAAACTGATGTAAAGAGTGGTGTTTTCTGAATTACTTGAGAATTTCCTCCAACACTTTAGAAACAATATATCAAGGCAATCACGAGAAACAAATATCCCTTGTCAAACAGTAAAGAATGCACGCCCAGATATAGGCCATCGGTAGATATTCCGCCCGAGGTACTAAAGGATTTATAAAGGCCAGGCTTCATGTGGGAAATAATGCGCCGATTTCGTTTATTTGACCTGGAACATTTATCCGTCTTCAGCACCATGACCGATGAAGAAATAGACAGTACTATTCACGACTTCATAGCACGTCATGGTTCATCAGTAGTGTAGACCAGTGGGGTACACTGTACAAAGGAGCAGTATAGGAGAGCTTGAACTGGATAGACTCCAAGGCACACAGAGCTTTGAGGTGGGGTGCTTTAGCATCTCTTTGAAAGTGATACTAAAGAATACTAAAATGATATAGAAAGAGATGATGGATTGTGGCCATTCCGCATTAGAGTAGACTGTGGTGAGGAGAACACTGCAGTATGTGATACGATGGTTGCAGTCTGTGGTGAGGGTCGTATTAGTTTTATTGCTTGGTCATCGACAAGGAACCAGAGAATCATATCGAAAGGCTTTGGAGGGATATTTTCAGATGTATTTGCCATGTGCTTTACTAGACATTTTGAGCGATGGAACAAACTGGGCTTTTAGATATAGAAAATCATTTAAGAAGAACAAACTGTGCCTTACCTGAATGGATGGTCCCTTTGAATGACCATCCTGTTCAAACCGAGCACAACTGGTCCCCGAATCAGATGTGGTGGAATGGAATGATGAACCCATGCAATCCACTTGCAATTGGTAACCTTGATGATGACCCTGAAGACTTGCATTTTATGGTGAGCATCCTGAAGGACAGACACCTCTTTAAGAATCTGACAACAACGTTGAGGTGCTCCCTGTTCAGCTATCAAACATCAATAATGATGAACTCACAACCCATATGATCTATAAACTCTGTTGATCCTTTGCAAGAGTCTTCTAGTTTTGGTATAGACATTTATACTGAGTGTCTCCAGATTGAAGTGCAGAAATTAGGGCAATATCGCTTGTAATAATATTGGTAAATCCATAGCAAATTCGCTTCACATTGTAACATATCAGTGGTTTACCAGGGAGGGGTTATTCTCAGATTTTGTTCTTTAACAATGCCCCATTATGTCTTGGTTAGTGGCCAAAACCCTGGAGGGGCAACTAAGGGGTGCCAAGTACTTCCAGATCCAGACATGGTTGAAGGCTGGGTCTATGCACCAATACCTCCCCTCAATAAAAGTGAAAATTAAATGCTCAGGAAAACTAGTAAATAGTAGTCCCATGGCCATTGATAAAGGAGGTAAGATTATCTCTCATCGACTAAAAACAGATGATTTATTCACCATAGGAATATTTCAGTCACATGTATTTGAGAGTGGTGTACAATGTACAATTTCTAGCTAGATGTTCGTGCACAAACTTCGTAATTTACAACAGGAACATTTTCCAGTCACAAGGCAATATCCTCAACAACAAGTTCTCATCCATACGGCCACCCTTTTTCAAATTTCAACAAGCACTGACCGTTTCTGTAAACTAAAAGGTAGTTTCTGTTACTAAACTGCGATAATTCCTCTACTCTGCAAATCTGAAATGTCCCTTAATCGCCATAGACATGATAATAAAAATAACTCACAGCTTTCTGGAATCATCCTCTTTCTTCAAAAATTTAACATAACATGAGCACAATATAAATTTTTGGGAGCAACTACAGAATGCAGGGCCACTTCGGGTCACCTGTTGAACAGTGGCAAAATATTTTGAAGAACGAAGCAAATTACAATAGGCACTTTGTGATTCAATGAGATGTAAATAGGTGGCCCTGTATTCTGTAGTTAGCCGGAAATTCTCAAAGCCGAAAACACCACTCTTACATCAGTTTCGTCGGTCGCCAACTGACTTGGTAATCTTACCGTTCTCTCTAAGAGATCTTTATGGGTTAAAACCTCAGATATGTGGCGTTTACGTACTGCCAGCAAATGAATCTTGACTCAGAATTTCCTCGGTCCTGCTTATGTCATGCTCAAAGAAACTCTTCACTTATGAATCTTCGTCCGCCATCTTTACTATAAGTCCTAATATCCCTCTTGACCCAGACCCCCAAATTGAATCAATGAGTGCGAACATTGAATGAATAAAGACGGATTAAATTGAATGAATATGAAAATTGAATTGAATAAATATGAAAATTGAATTGAGTGAATATAGAAATTGAATTGAATGAATATACAGAAATTAAATTGAACCAATATTGAAATTGAATCAAAAGAATACAAAAATTAAATTGAATGGATCTGAAAATTGAATTAAATGAATAAGGATTGAATAGAATAACTATAGCAATTGAATTGAATAAACGAGGATTAAATTGAATAAATATGAAAATTAAATTGAATGAATAAGGATTGAATTGAATAAATATAGCAGTATTGAATATTGCTACATTTGGCTTGCCATACAAATATCAAACTTGAGCTTGAGCCAAGTACTAGGGTCATCATTGAGTCTATGTGCTTCATCCTCGCGGAAATTGTTACCTCGTTTCAACCGGAAATATGTGATTTAATTGCCTGACCAAAAATGGCTTTAAGTGAGAAAAACTTTTAAATGGACTTCAAGGTTCCGATTTCAATGAGGAGAAAAATGGACTTTTTCGATCTATTTTCCAGACCAGAGTGCAAAGCTTGATACAAAAAATTGAGAACGTGGTAGCGTTACATGACAGAACTGCATGCCGCAGGACTATTTTTCACCTGATAAAAGCTCATGCTTTCAGCAGTTCACTTCCTGGTCGGAGAGCAAAGCTGAACTGTTTCTTATCAGTTTGGTTCTGCATCAAATATCTATTTCTATATAAAGGTAAGTTGTTTAAACGGAGCGTTGCATTAAATCTCTTCAGCTGAAATGGTAAAGTTGGCGATTCTCTCTCTGGCCTTGTTGTTGACAGTGACTGTAAGTTTTAAGAAGTTTATTGCTGTTCTCATACCGTTTCACCTTGAAGCATTTCATATTGCTTTTTTGCCTCTGAAGATATCTATCTTCATTCTCGCAACTAGACTCATCCTTTGTATCGAAGCAGTGTGAAATTCAATTGCTGCGCCACAAGGACTTAGCATTATTGAGCTTTGAGAGAACATGAGCTTCGTGTTTTGTGGCTGGTTCAAGTGCTTTAAAGGAGCTTGAACATTTTAAGGGTTCCTACCCGGGGAGGGGGGTACTCCCTTATTTGGGCTATACGGGGACGTGCCGCTGGATAGGGTATGGTTTTTTGGCCTCGCTGTCCTAAACAGGGTAAACAATTCGACTTGATTCTGTTCTAAACAGGGTATCGTATTACCATAGTCGAGAGACGTTAACTCAGACTGCGAGCAGTCTCTTTTTTTTCTTAGCCTGCGACTTTTTTCCTGATAATTTTGCGCAATATCAACTGAGTAAACTGACATATGGTAGGTCTAGTTTCTTTGTCTTGCCAATGGATAACACGATGAAAGAAAGATGTCACTGTGTCGCGCAGACATGAAGGATCCCGCTAGTATATATATTGTTTAGGGATATTTTTCTCTATAAAAGTTCTATTAGTGCTTTAATCAAAATAAAATTAACCTCAAATATAAGTTCCTCTTGTTCATTATACAAAAATTGAAGAAATCATTCCTCTTTGATTTGCTATTAAAAAAACCGCCCTTCGATAGATGCAATGACGACATTTTGCCACGCTAATTTAGAGCTTAATGCTTGACGGCTTTTTGTTTAGTTTAAGTGTAGAGTCGCAACAACTTGGTTTTAGACGTATCGAGCATGATTTCTTTAATTTGAATGACTTATTAAACAGTGTAAATTCCTGTAAAACCAGCGAGTGTGCATTTTGTCGCTCGTCCTAAGCAGGGTCTTAAAATGGAGGTTGTTGTCCTACACAGGGTAGGGTTTTTAGTGTATTTTTGGAGCACCCCTGTACCCAAACACTGGTCAAGTACCCTCCCCAGGGGGTTCCTATGAATAATCTCCTCAAGTATACATGATAATGCCTAACCTCTTCCTCAGTTTACTCGGTTTGCTGATAATGCTGGTCGTTTAGGCTTGCATTGAATCTCATGTTTAATTCACGATGTCCAAGACGGCTTTCATCGGAAACCTGAGCACACATGACATTGAAAGTGGTACTATGATCAAAAAATCATTTCCTTTTTTTTCCGATTTTGAAAGTGTGTTCGCTTAACACCTAACTTGCAAAATTTTGAGCTTTGAGTTTTATCCGAAGGCTGTTTATTTTGAGTGTAAGTTTTGGATTTCACGGTTCACCATTACTCGCGTTCAAAACTGATCGACAGGACATCAGAGGCTTCGATCTAGAGAAAATGACGTCATTTACTCACTAGCTTAAGATTTCAGTGTGTAAACGCAATTTATTATATATGCTAAACACGGGTTTAAAAGTCTGAAAGCCCGAAACTCCCGTGCTGCATATTAATTTAGCCACGTACACACGCATTGCATTCTTAAACTCAGTGAGTCTTTGACGTCATTTTCTCCTCGACCCAGCTCTCTTAAGATTTTAAAGTTAGTAATGGCGGACCAATAAATAAGGAAATTCCAGTTAAAAAAAAGAGGTGCCTTATAAAAATCAGAACTTAAAACTTGGGTCAGTTAGTGTTTAGTTAACATAGTTTTGAAATAAAAAAAAGAGAATTGTTTTTTCGGTCGCAGTACCACTTGAAGGACTTGAAGCCCTTTGCACTTAGTCAGAACATAGACTTGCCACAAGTCGACCGTATGAATTTCAGGGAAGAATGAAGCGGCTGAGCAAGCGACGAAGTCGCGTCAGAACAGTGCATGCATAAATTATCATCTTATTGCTCTTCTGTTCCATGTTGGAGTATGCTCCGATCTGATTTTATCGTGGTAAAATTGACTTCTCTTATAGGTTCTTTCATCGCCAGCGGATAAGAGAGGGAAGAGAGGTAAATATAACTGTAAACATGTGTCAGGCATTCCGAGGAGGGGGCCGGGGCGGGGAGGGGTACTCCCTTATATGGGCATGCGCGGACCCAAAGGGGAAGATTTTTACCCGCTTAATTTGAAATAGGGTATCGAGTTTGGTCGTTTTGGTCTCAAATAGCGTATGGTTTCTGCACTCCTATCTTGCATTTGGTAAGTTTTATTTTTTAGAAGTAGTCTGAGTCTCAGCCGTATCTTCCCTTTACCCCGAGGGTTAGGGAACGCGTCTTGTCATACGGGATATTGCTCTTGGGTCCATAATCGAGGTGAGGGTAATTTCGGCTGACGGTCTCAGCAAACGACGATTCTTATTTCTGTATAATGCCTGATGCTACAGCTATGGTTACCATGCTTCAAATTGTGCCTAAAGTATTCATGTTGAATTACGGTGAAGCCTCTTTGATTTTGACGGTTTCTTACGCCCGATTCTTGTTCACGGTGAATGCCCTTGGTCATGGCGATTGCTTTCCTTTCATCCAAAACAGCCAATGGGTGCCCAAGTGATGAGTTGTCCAACTACCCCTCCAAATATGCTGAGGATCTTCAAAAGCGAGTTCTGGACAGAATTGTCTTCGTGGGAGTCAACAAAAGAGATTGGTTAATCAAACAACAGAACTTCAAGAAAAGGCTCACAGGGGTGAGTGGCAGATTGAGCCCCTTTGGTAATAAACACAAACATAAAAAAGAGAAAAAATAAAAATGGACGATGCTCTCTCCCTACATTTGCAAAATAATTGATGTTAACAGGGTCATAATCATCACAAACTTGCTAAACCTAAAATATTTACAGAGTAGCATTAGTGCTAGTATTTTCGAGCTACCTAACGCTACAAATTAAAAACAATGAAAGAAAAGGTGTTAAAAAAGAAGGTGTTAAAATCTGTCACAGTGCGATATTAATTTGGAAGTGCATTTCAGGATCTGACCACATGGTCAGTAATAGGATAAACGCCATAAGTAGTTGAGCACATTTTAGGCTGGGTTAAAATATTACCTCCTCCGGATCGCAGACTGAGTCAATCTTTTTAAGTTGTTTCAATTAGGGTATTTACAAAATTGAAGATGTTTTTAAACGAAGACGTAGATAAAAGGAATTTGCATTCGTTAGCCAAATTTATAGTTTCCGCTTTATGAAGGGTTCCTGTCCTTTTACATGTTAATTCTCAAGGGTCAATCACGATGAACCACGTGGCTATCAATGTTATCCCACTATGCTGTTAAAAGGCACTTATGCTAAACAGCTGGTATATTCTTGCAGTGGGTATTCCAACGACTGGACAAAAACAAAGATGGTTTGGTTGACTACAACGAAGCTGTGACGGGACGATGGGGACTGCGAGGTCCAAGAGTCTGCCAGATAGCTTTCCTTCAAGAGTGCGATAAGGATAAAAGCAAGAGTGTGTCAAAGACGGAATGGCTGAATTGCTTCCAAATCACTCCAGGTGACTTAACATCATTGAACTGGGGTGACCATAAATCAGGGCAGTGGATTGTGCAGTCTCGATTTACTTGTTTGTGTTGGTAATAATATTGCTTAACTATGCAATAAATTTTCTCTCTTCTGCTTAGGGTGCAATAAAAGTTGTTCACGTGGTCAACTTGACACTGTCCTTTGTCTGTGCAAGTGTCCTGATGGTGTTATCCAAGGACGAGTAGTGACGTCATCAGGAGACCCACTTCGGGATGTCGGCATTTTGTTGGAACTATTCCCATACACAGAAGTGGCAAGGACCAATAAGAGTGGGCACTTCTCGATCATTGACAGGTGTGAAAATAAATCATATACAGTGAAGAAGAACGACTACATTCCACTTCGACTTGAGGGTGGCATCAGAGGTGCCAATCCGCTATTGATCCAACTGGAAGATGCAGGTATGTTGACGGTTTGCGACCCTGGCAATAACATGCATTTTTAATGAACACGTATTTCAGTTATTTAAGCTTTTTAAAGATGCACCTTGGTTCACTGGTTAGGTCAATTAATACATGTAAAGGACTTACGAGTGTGTAAATCTAAATAATAATACAGCTTTTTATCATTTAGCATCATCGGTCATTATAATCCATCGCGCAGAATGGCTATTGTTCTCGTGACATTTACTTGCAGTTCATGGGTCTGTCATATTTTCAATTATTATTCAAATAAACGCAAGGAGGCGAGTCTGATTCGTTCAAATAAGGGACGGACCATTAGAAAAGTGATGGGGGGGAGGGGAAAAAAACAAAAAAAAAATCATGCAAGGGAAATTGCCAAGAAAAAAAATTCGTGCAAAGAAGAAGGTAAAGAAAAAAAATTCATGCAGAAGGAAGGTCCAGGTCCGGTTGCTATGGCGTGACGTCATTTATCTGTTAGGTTGCTGTCATCGCAAGAATTTTGCGGTTCTATTGTGGTTTGCGATAATTGCTTTCAATAAAAGAAACTCTGTACTATAAGTAACCTGGCAATTTTCAGAAATGATCTGGCCGCATAATTTATTTTTTTATAATAAATTTTCATAACGCGGGATTATCGTTCGCTTACACATAATAGAGACTTCGACTTCCAATGAACCCGTCATCGGTCATTGAAAACGGGCACAAAACGAGACTTGCCTCCCGAATTAGAAGATATGGTGTTTCTCCTGACGCATTTGTGCGAAATTAATCCAGTTTTCGGTCGAATTTTCCTCGTGGAGTTAAAGAAGGCGCGCTTGTTTTCCTTTCGCGGGAAGAACAACAAAGAAGCTGCCCCTGGATATACGTTTGGATTTGCTGTTGCGGCAAACCATTAAACAGTTGTTGAAAACCAAACAAAACCGACAACCGCGATTGGCTTATACATGAATTCAATCACCTGAGAACGACAGAGAGAACCAAAAAGTGTCTTCAGCTAGCGCTAACCGTGACCAACCTCGTAGAGCATCGAATCAAGACAACAAGACGAAGGTACCAAGTTATATCATTAGATTAATCTTTCATTTATATGATAATTAACTTACACGGATTGTCATGCTTTTAGATAGTATGGGGACTAGACAGGTACTAAAAATCACTGTTTTCATTTGTGAGTTAGACCCTATACTGAGTCCATCGTACAATAGTTTTCTGAAAGACAATTATTTCGGATACATAGAAAATCCGTATAGGTACATCTTATAAATGCTCTCTGGTTTGCCCACGCAAACGTCCACGTAGAATTGACGTTGCCGAGGGTTAGAGGATATTTTCGGGTTCACCCAGGCTGAAGTCCATGCAATACAGTTGCTGATGAGTGCTTCAAAATATGTAACAAAATCGTCAAAGTTATTTTTCCGACGTGCGTGAGGTACATTATAGGAATATGTTACATATCCTTTCAGGTTCACCCAGGCTGAAGTTCAAGAGTAATTCGAGATACGTAACAAAATCGTGATAGAGATTTTTCCGTCGCGCGTGACATTATAGGAACATGTTACATATCCTTTCTAGTTCACCCAGGCTGAAGTCCATGCAATACAGTTGCTGAGTGCTTTGGGATATGTAACAAAATCGTCAAAGTGTTTTTCCGTCGAGCGTTGCATTATAGGAACATGCTGTGGTGGGTTCAGGTTCACCCAGTCTCATTGAAGTCCATGCAGTACAGTTGTTGAGTGCTTATGGATATGTAACAAACTCGTGATAGTGATTTTTCGGTCGTGTAGTTTCCAGAATCGCTTCGCATTACTTGAAAACAATAAGATTATGAGCTCGTGATTTCTATCACGCATAGTAATCGTGAGCGTAACCTCTTGAGAGGTTTTTGAAAACCTCGTTGCAATAATTTTTGAGAATTTCTGACTGCATAACATAAACTGATTTTCAAAGTGTCTGGACACATGACGCGTTTTGTGGAACACAAACGATCACTGCCAGGGATATGATTACACTGGAATGTTACAAGCCACTGGTATCCCGTGGAGATGCAGAACTAAAAGTTCTTCTTCTCCACGGGATCCAAGATCTGTTTTTGGTTGCAAAGAACGTCTGGCTCGTTGTGCTACAACATACACTGTATACTGTATTGTAATGGAAATAATAAAATAAAATTTGTAATAAATTAATATTAGAATCTGGTATCTTTGTAAATATTATATGCTATAAAATTCGTTATGCTCAGAATAAAAATTAGAGGATGAGTCTTATCCCCTTGAACAGGAGCCCGTGCCTTGAATAAGAATTCTATAATACAATGAAAAAGTCATTCACACGTAGTAGTAAGTGTTAACCACATAAACAGCAACCTTAACACTGCCACTGGTACTCTTAAAAAAAAAAAGAACCACAAAGTGTGGTTTTCATTGGCAGGCAGACTATCTTCGCTCTAGGACATACTCATCTGAGCAAAACTGCTAAGGTTTACGTGTCACTATCGTAAAACCACAAAGGAGAGTCTGTGTTGGCCTGTCTATTAACTTTTCAAAAAGGTAAATCGTTCAAAGACACTCGCCAGAACAAAACTTTAGAGGCTTACGTGCCGCTGTCGTAAAACCACATAGGAGAGTTTGTGTTGGCCTGTCTATTAACTTTTCAAAAAGGTAAATCGCTCAAAGACAAACTCGCCAGAACAAAACTCTAGAGGCTTACGTGCCACTACCGTAAAACCACATAGGGGAGTTTGTGTTGGGCTGTCTATGACCTTTTCAAAAAGCAATATTTGTCTGAAAAAAACATTCGCGCAGAGGGTTTCACCTGAAAAAAAAAATTCTTGCACAAGCCGCGAGCGAAAAAAAAAATTCCTGCAAACTGAAAATTCCCCTCCCCCCCCATCACTTTTCTAATGGTCCGTCCCTAAACGCGCGCTTTTTCTCGTAGGGATTATGACCTCCCTCATTAACTTGAAGAAGGCGGAGCATTGAAACAATGAACTTTTTGTGTGTTGTTTTCGCTATTGTTTAGCCTATTCGCATCTCTTAAAATTAAATTCACCGCTAATCCCAGAAAAAAAAATCGAGTGAAAACAAGAACTGGTTAGAAAAAAATTGTCATTCATCCATATAAAAGAAATCGCGTGCCCTACAATATCTCTGCACGTGAGCAAAACAATCGTTTGTGTCTAAATCGTAATTTACAAATTTTGGCTAATGTGGCGGAAAGAGTATGCTTTGTTGCACCAGACGCAACTGATTTAAGAAAACTAAACAATGGGGTTATTCTTGGATCGCGTTCGATCTAGTTTCTTGAAAAAGTTCGTCTGTATCGTTAGAAATTCTTCTTTTCAATTCTCTCTCCCTAGCCTCTCTTTTCGCCATATTGATGACGCTCCCGTTATCGATGGCCGATCGAATTTGAAAAACTTTGACACCTATCGACGGCTTTGACCATGTAGACTATGAGCTCTACAACTAAAGAATGCAGGGCCAGAATCAAGGCAACTTCGTGTAGCGGCTCGTTTGGCTCGGCGTCGGTAGTGGATAATGAACGAGAAATAATTTGTATGACGTTAAGTCTTGGGTTCATATATTTAGCGGCTCTTTTGGCTCGGTCGTAAATAAAAGAACGAAGACCGAGCAATACGAGCCGGTTCGTTTGGTTGATGATCAAAAGTGGCCCTGTATTCTCTAGTTTAGCCCAGGGAGGCCACTCGTAAACCTCCTTATTAAACATTTGCGCACTTAAAGAGGGATTGAGTGTAAACGTGTTTGTTTGCTTACTTGAGTCAGTAGTCAGTGTTCGTTATTCATTCGATGCGCTCGCATGATCGCATAGCAATGAAGCCAAACAAACTAGTTCGTTGATCGATCGATGGCCGATCGTAAGTGAAAAACTTTGAAAACTATCGACAGCTTTTACTAGACGTAAAGTATGAACCACCCATAAAACCTCTTGATTAAAATTATTATTGAGCGTGCTGTAGTGTTGCGCGCTATTTACTTCAGTTACGGTCGCATGACGACGAAGTCAAACAAAGTCCATCCGCTTATCTTATTTGAAAAACTGTGAAAACAATCGACGGCTTTTGCCGCTCATTTTCGCGAACGGGTTAGATCGTGCTCACTCGAACGGACATTGTTTACTCTTGACCAATTGCCGTGACATCATCTCGCTATGAAGAGCTCTGAAAAGAGCTCCCGATCCCTGGCGTTTTTACCTTCCTCCATGTTCATTGCGTGTAATGAGCGAATGACTCAGCTGGGAGACCAGTTTTAAAGTTCGCGGCAAATAGGTTCTCATTTACATGTAAATGGTTTTCTTGAATGGGTATTGTTAGTTTTGACAGCCATTGTTATTCAGTCCTGAGCTGAATACAATGGCTCGCTTACCCGCTAGAACGCGCCATTTTCAAACGCGACTTGACCATGCAGTTTTCAAACTGAACGGGATAGTGGTTCTCGTGCAGCAATTACCAAACTTAAAACGGATTTTGTTTAAGAAAAGATCCATCTTCAATTTGCCGTATGCCGAATATTGCAAGGCGGTTTTAATTTTCAATAAAGCGCTGTTGAAAATGTCCAAAAATGTCCAATTTTACACTTTTTCAACTGCGAAGGGATAGTCCTTATACTTCCTAAATCTCCTTTGGTTTAGGCTCAAATTGTAGTTTAATCATTACTCTTCTCTGCCGTATGCCGAATTCTATTTTAGAGCGTCAGAAAAACAGAAAAGCGATTTTTGTCAACCCCACTTAGCCAATTTGGGCCTTTTCTTCTCTTATTCTGGCCTATTGAACGCGCATTCGTGTTTAAATTTGCCACTTCGACGATTATGAATAATTAATGATGTCAAGGCATTCTGCGCGATGTGTGGTTCGGTTGTGAGCAGCTGTGTCTTTGGGGGAGGCGTTGCTTGACATCCCAAAAAACGGCGGCCCCGAAGAGACCACGTATGCAAGTTATCACGCGTTAGACAATCTTATTGTTATATAGAAGCATAATTTTTAAGCGATCAGCACATGTATTTTCTTTGAGCCATTTTGAATTGCCAATAACTTAGTTGCAATGAATACGGCAAAGGTGAAAACTGTATATTCTTCCTGAGATTGTTGAAGTTTTTGCATCCTGGGAAACCAGGGCCTGTTACTGAGGGCGGGTTAAAGCCAAAAACGGCGAGAAAAAATTTCGGCGCGGAAATGTAGAAGACAATCGAGGAGAATTTGGGTAAACATTTCAGTTCCAAACGGTTTGACGGATGCATGGGCAGAAAAAAAACAAATGAAAAGATTAAACGCTTAAATTGTATTATTCTGCCCAATTAGCGGGAAGCAGGCACACAAAACGACTAAGCACCTTCGCGATTTAGTATTGCATGCAACTTGGTTTTTCCTTTAAAGATGAGAAGGAGCGGGCCTCCCAATTTCAGCTTGTTTCAAAGCTGAAAAAAAAAAACGGGAAAATAGAGTCATCACATGTGCAAGAAAATCGAGGAAAAAGTCAGAATTTGGTTCCACTACAGGTGTTTTGATACAGGTGAGCTTTCGAAACACTAGACTTGAAAAAGCTGTCACAAGCTAGGAAATTGCAATGTATGTTCATTCGATTATGCTGGCAGCATCTCTTTTCCGATGTCGGCCCATTGAAACTCCGATGTTGCAAATACAGGGAATTTCAATTAAGTTGTTTACCTTAGCTTATTCCCACAACTTTGTAGTCGCTTTGACTTGGTTAATGTTCCGGTAGCAATATAATTGATATCACGACATTTTGTTTTTCTTCTTTGTTGAAAGAAGGAAAGATTTCCCTCTTTCAGTCGTTCAATATTGCAAGCAAAAGCATTCGATAATCAGAACTAAGAAACCGATTTCAATATTTTGAGAAGTGAATAGTTTACATTTTACAGTTCACCGCTCAACATATCCACCTGCCTTTTCTCGATCTTTGGGCAAATGGACTTCAACGGAAAAAACGGGTAACTTATTAAACATTCATCATGTTTAATCGACCTGGAGTTTATTTCTGAAAACCTCCACTGACACCTCAGGGAAAAGCCATTAGATCATCACATTATTTCTACTAAATCTTCTTTTACAACCTCTATAGCGCTGGATTACGACACATGGAAAAACGATTTCAGGGAGAGGACACTGCTTTAAAAGAATCATTACTGATAACTTGGATGTATGAAAGGCTTGCTTGTTTATTGACTTTGTCTTTTTCCTGTCACTTACACGACTCAGTGAAACCGTCGGAAACTAACTTGTGAATCTTCACTGAGACTGGAATCTGGAATACGATGATTTTCAGGGGCCACAAAAAGCTTATTGCTAAAGTGAATTTTTTTCTGGCTGTTTCCATTGTTGTAATACTATTGGCGATGTTTTCCAATGCGGTCGAGACTCCAACCACTCTCGAAGGCAAGAAAGAGGACGAGATGGAAAACACTCACAAAACAGACAGCTTAAGCATGTTGATACTCATTACTTTGTTAATCATTAACGTGCTTATGATTTGGCTTTTCAAGATCCGGAGATTCGAGTTCTTTCACGAAACCGGGGTCGCGATGATTCTTGGAGTCGTCGTGGGCGCCATCATCAAGTACTCCGAGAGCCGTAGCCAGAGGAAACCGCTGGCTGTGAAACTGAAAAATTGCGGTAACATTACCATAGCGCCGAAGAACGTTTTCGTCAATATAAATGGAACAGAGTACTCGTATACGCTGACTGGAATTCGCTTTCCGCCTCACACCTCCCCACCCGATGAGGGCAATGAAATTGAATCCAAATCCTCCTTTAATCCGGAGATATTCTTCTATGTACTTCTTCCCCCGATCATCTTTTACGCCGGCTATAGTTTTCAAAAGCGTTACTTCTTTAGGAATCTGGGCGCTATTATGACCTATGCTTTCTTTGGCACGACTATTTCTTGTATCGTTACGGGCTCGCTGGTTTTCGGGTTTAACATCTGGACAGGAGTCACGGAAAATTTCGACTATGCGGAGTGTTTGCTCTTCGGTGCATTGATCTCCGCCACTGATCCCGTGACCGTGTTGGCGATTTTTCACGATCTCCACGCGGACCTTGACATGTACGCGCTGGTTTTCGGAGAAAGTGTCCTAAATGACGCCGTTGCGATCGTTCTATACAGAGCTATTGAAACCTACTTAGCATACAACCAGAGCGACCTGCGAGATTTCGATTTGTTCTCTTTCCTAAAGGCCATCGCAGATTTTGTGGCAATTTTTGTTGGGTCTTTCACCATAGGATGCGGCATGTCGTGTGTGAATGCACTGGTAACGAAGCTGACTAAGATTGGAAGCTTTCCCATCTTGGAGACTGCTCTTTTTTTCCTGATGTCTTATTGCACTTTTCTGGCAGCAGAACTCTCGAATTGGTCCGGAATAGTGGCCGTACTTTTCTGCGGAATAACACAACAGCATTACACGTACAGAAATCTCACCGAGGAATCACGGACACGCACCATGCAGACGTTTGAACTTTTGAATTTTTTAGCAGAGACTTTCATCTTTTCATATATCGGCTTGTCTGTCTTTGCCTTTACGAATCATCAATGGAACGCCGGTTTCATCGGTTGGTCATTCATGGCTATACAGGTTGGACGAGCTCTTAATATTTACCCATTATCGCTGATTTTGAACATAGGAAGAACACGGAAAATTCCACTTAATATTCAGCATATGATGTTCTTCTCCGGATTGCGCGGGGCCATCGCGTTTGCTTTAGCTGTTAGAAACACAGTTTCCATACCGCGTCAAATGATGTTAACTACAACTCTTATCATAGTCATCGTATCTGTGATCGTTTTTGGAGGGGTTGCCATGCCTGTGCTTTCGTGTTTGAAGATTAAAACAGGTATTGATGTGCTGGAGGAAGAGAAAAAAGCACGCAGGCTAAGTCTAATTGATGTTAACGATCCCTCGGCCAGCACTCCACTGGAAAGAATCGAGAAAAGGCAATATGAAAAGTCCTGGTTGGTCAGAGTATGGTCGCGTTTCGATGAGAAGTACCTGACTCCTATATTTGTGGAAGAAAGTCAGTTAGAATCTTCAAATATCGATTAAACCTCGGACGCACAGTAGAGGGGGGTTGATGGTTTACCAAATCACTAGCGACACAAGTGTTTTGTTTTGTTTTTCTCTTAATTCTCAACCTGTGATCATGCGTCCCTATTTTCTTTTTTCTCGGCGGAAAAAAGGGACGCCTGATCGCAGGTTTCTTAATTCTTTACCTTGAAGACTGTGTGCTAGAATGGTAACAGGTCTGCATAAAAAGTGATTCAGGCTTATTAATAAAAGCAAAGGATCTCTAAGCATTAAAGCAAGACTGATTTATTTAAATCTTCTTCAACATAGATTCCTCGCCAAGGAGTACCATAGATGCTTGTGCGTCAACTGTCAACCTTTCACTCGGAAGACATGTCATAACTTAAAGTGATTTTTAATCCAGTGTCGCAAAACCAAAAGCAAAGTACTTATGACTCGGGTCAATCAGAAAGGGTACAGACAATCCGGTGAACCAATCAATTCAAATGAATTAATCAAATCTCTAAGGAAATACTTGTTTCGCTTTGCGTATTACTTTAATATCAAAGCAAATGCTAGGCTCGATTACTAAACTGCTGTTCGACGAAACGCCACTTGCTCCTCCCCCGAGCTCACTTTTCTCGAGGAGGAACGTAAACCGAACTCCAGTGAGCGACGAAAATGGAGCCTAAGCAAATGCTAAATATCATAAGTATTTTTCCAATTCTGTGCGCCATGTTGAAATGTATTACTAGTATTTCTTTTTTCACCATTGTGACTGTTTTTATTGAATTTCCGTTTCCAGTGTAACACAATAAGTTTGAATCAAGTACTTAGCAAAAAAAAAATTGTAAAATTACACCTGTAAAGTAAATATCAGCAATTCTGAATCCGTAATACGAATCCATGGATCCATTGTCGTAATCTTCTAGGGTGCACAACAGCCTATTTACATTACTTGAGGTTTAATTTTATTCACGTGCAATGCATGTTAGAGCAACAAATTGCCACGCCTTTCATTAGGTGAGTCGGGTTTCCGTGTGGGTGTATGTCCGAAGGTTAGACTTCGCTCGTCGATACTCCGGGCATTTTTTTTTTTCTACTTCTTAGGCCAAGAGTAAGAAACACTTTTATATCAACAAAAATCGTAGCCCGCTAGATTTAGACAAATGGCTCGTACATGAGGATGAGGGGAAGGCGAGGTTGCCCACTAAAGAGTTATTGTTTGTGAGTATCACGTGTATACTTCCATGATCGTTACGAGAAAAGAATTTGTACAGCGGTTGTGCTCGGTTTACCAAACCTGCACTAAGAGCAGTCGGTTTATGTTCTTGAAATCCCGTTCCGTGTCACTGGAAAACTATTAATTGTGCAAATCAGGGAAAGAAATGAGCAGGGAATTTGCTTCGTATTAGTGTATTCGCCTCACACGCTAGGAAAAGAAAGGTAGTGTCCATAGTTTGGACAACTTAGTACCACATCACCCCTCTCTTGACATGATGAAATCGCCGAACGCATTTTGATAAATTTCGCTCTCTTTCTTGGACTTATTTCTCAGTTCAAGTCCAGAGTCTTTCTGTCCATTAACGTTATCTAGCACATTTCGCCTCAGCAGGAGCCAGGCACGTAGAAAAAGAAAAAAAAATAGTACAGCAAGCAGGAAGAATAGAACGCATAGCACTATTAAAACAGTGTCAACGGCGTCGATGGACGCAGCGGCATCAGCTTTCGAACGTTTCGCGTCGCAAGCCTGCTTGCTTTTCTCCAAATCTTGTTGAAGAGTCCGCAGCTTTCGTTGCATATTTTCACAACTTCCCGTTGGAGTTTCGTTGTGTGGTACGCACTGAAAATTTTCTACGCCTGCACAGTACTCCGCGGAGAAAAAGACGTTATCTGGCGCGCTCTTGTAACCAGTGTTCAGACGGATGATCTTGCCGAGTGTGAGGGAATGGACCTTGTCGATTTCCTGTGAAAAGCAAAAGGAAAGGGTCCAATATCTAAATATCCTAAACTTTACTGCGGCGGATCTAAGGACAGGGGGGGTGGGGTGAAAGGTTCGGGGGTTCGGTTGAAGCCCCTGCACAAAAAAATAGACATTATAACACGCTGACTTGCCTCAGACTGCTGGAAATCAAAACTCCGAAAACCTCAATTTCAAAAGTTTACAGGGAGGATGTCCTCGGACGTCTCTGCAGGGAACCTCCTTTGGTGTTCCTTACCGCGAAACCCCGTCTCTGAAATGCTGTATCCGACCCAATTTGTACTTATTGTATATTATTTTTCCCACGCGCACCATAATGTGAACCTTGCTGTGTAACTTAAATTGCAGAGGATAGTCCACAACACTCAACTAACTTTTACAATATCAATTTATTGGCAAGCAAGTGGCAAAGACGAGAGAGCATCCATTACAGGGTATAACAGAAAATTATAAAACTAATTTTGAGCGAAATCTCTGACAGTCTGTTACGAGAAATTAGACGGGTACCACAGAGGTTGGAAATGGCGTCAGTTTCATTAGTTTCTTCAGTCATAAAATGACATTCACAATTAAACTAAGCCTAACATAGTAAATGGTTTGAGCCCAGGGGTATCAGTAGTTCGTATCGTGTGATCTCCCAGGTGAGGGTAGTTCTGAAAAGAACTGTTGTTGATGACTGAAGTTTCGACAACCTGGGGCCCGTTTCTCGAAGCTCCCGGTAATTACCGGGCTCGTTAAGCTGTTTTGTTTTCTATACCAGACGGGAGTTTCAAAAGTTTTGAAAGCTATACAGTAAAGTTATCAGCTAAAGAAACAAAATGGACTTCATTAGAGGTCAGAACACAGCCTACTGTTCTTTAGACTTTGATTTCCAAATATGATTTCGGGCCCGTTAAGTTACCGGGTCTTTCGAGAAACGGGCCCCTGAGCGGAACGGCCAGGCTTCAGAGTCAAGTGAAGCTGAAGTTTTTTTCAGTCGATGGGGTTTTTAGTGAGGTCCGTTGAGACTGCCGTATGTATCTGCTTCAAACCTCCTGCATTTGAAAACAAATTTATTTTTTTATGGTACAGGATAAAATTGGTACAAACGCCGTTTATTTACCTCTTCAGAGAGATAATGCTCGTACCAGAACCTGTCTCCGTTTCTGATTCTCAGGAAATTACGCATCACGATTCTGCAGAGGAAAATTCTAGAGTTATTCTTTACAGTTCTTAAAGAAAACGTCTTCCAAA
>JAHPZR010004616.1:0-2500 GCA_019787425.1 Platygyra sinensis
AGTTTGTTCAGGTACAACAGAGAATGGAGAGTTCTATACCGAAACATTGTGCATTTTAACTGACAATGGATTTGTGTTGCAGATGAATATGTGATGTTAGTGAAAGGAGCAGAGACAGCTGTGTTGGATCAACTTGCTTCTGGTCCAAGAGATGTTACTCTTGATCATGTCAATGAGTATGCAGAGGTATTTACACTTGTTTGCCCTTACTAAACCAACAAAACTTGGAAATGTGATTGTAATGATCATTTGCAAACCAGAATTAAAACAAAACCAATTTAAAGGTATGATTTGCTAGTTGACAGAATGTTGTTTAACTCTAGCGTGATCACCTACAGAATTAGACACATTAAAAATCACTTTGTATCCAGTTAATTGATAAAGTGGAAATTCAATAGTGTTCAGTATCACTGATCCAACGAATTATATCGGCTTTGTTCCTGATTTCAACTGCACCTGCAGTTTTGTATTTCAATAATCTGATATAGTTTAAAAATGGAGTAATTGTAGTCTGGAGATGACATAGTTACCGTAATATACAAGTCAGTGACAAAAAACAACACTTTTATCAACAATCTGATATAGGTTGGGTTATTTCGTTGTTTTTAATAGAAAGGACTCAGGACCCTAGTTGTGGCTCGTAGAGTACTTTCAGAAGATGAATATGTTAAAATAGATAGAAAGGTAAGTATTGTACGTTACCACACCTGAAAATTTCCACTGAAGTATTTTTACTTAGGTTGTCAATACCAATAAAATTAAATGTGAGAAACCATCCTCAGTTTTGACTGACGGAGGGTGTAATCATCAGAAAATAATCCATCCCAGCAAAATTATAAAATGCAATGCAAAAAATAAGTATGCTAGAGGAATTCAAGTTCATTTGAGTTCTTGGGATTCAGTTAAACATACAAATATGTAGGTTAAAAGGTCCTCTCTTTTACTGTCTTTTATGAGTACAGTTCAACTTGTTCCCTATCAATAATTCGTATTGTTATAGAACTATTTGCTTTTACAGGTTTTAATGTAAATCCTTTTTTCAGTTTCTTGTTGTTATGGCAAAGACTCATGATGTTCTTTTACTTTTAGGACTTGCTATAATTTTGAACTTTTAAACCATAACTTTCCAATTATGAGCTATTTTTGATCTTAAATTTCCTTCCATAAAACCTTTTCATTGTTTTCAAGCTTCAGCCTTTGCCCAGAACGTTTCTATTTGATACGTACATTTTATCCGTATAAAACAGTGGACAGTTTAGGATAGTAAACTGCAAGAAAGTTTTCTGTGCCAAAGTGACTCTGTTCACTTTCTGCTCACTACATGTATCGAGACAAAAGCAAAAGTCTACGTTTGATCCCAGTGCCCCATCAGCCCAGCGCTTGTCTGTGATTTCTGTCGCATAAAGCGACTGGGATTATTTCCTCTCCCTGCACCACCCCTGGATGGCATAGTAGCCCATCACATGGTAACCTTCAGCATTAAATTTGTACTATTTGTAAGTGTTAAGATGTACTGTGAGAGTTACATGTTATGGCTTGTTATCTACATGACTCTGTAATTACCTTGTCTACAATCTCAACCACGCAACTCATCTCCATTTCCGGCACTGAGGCTTCTTTACTTGCTTGTGTTAACCACTGTTATATTTGACCATACAGCTTAACAGCGCTAAGCAAGCTATCAACGACAGAGAAGAGCAGGTACTGTTACCCTGCTTGTGTAAGATCTGTTTCATTCTCAAACCTGTTCCTTCCACCATGTATGTACGTTTTTTTCAGCTTTTCATGTCTTTGCTTTATCTTTTGTTGAATATTTAGCTGGCCCGTGTTTATGAGGAGGTGGAGAGAGATCTGCATGTCCTTGGAGCAACAGCTGTGGAAGATAGGTATGTAATATATCAAACACGAACGATCTTGTTTGACCTCATTTCCAAACAACGAGAAGAGAAGAGAGATGAAAGTAGTACAGGCAGAGGAGTATTTTTATTGAACCTCAAGGTGCTTGGAAATGTGGCCAAACACTGTCTTGAGTGTTTGATACATCTTCTCAGTGAATCGGAAAGAAAATTATGGAGAAAAATCTATGGTTATTAAGATCAGATATCCTTACATCACCATTTTCTTTAACTGTTTTAACTGTTGAATTATTAATGAGTTTGAGAAATAAAACAACAACAACAACAACACAAGTCTTGTGTGTTATAGCGATGTTTCTTGTTACAAATATTGACGTCAAATTTCTTTTGATATTCACATTTGCCAGCCACTGAACAATAGCTTGCATTGTTTCAACAAACAATAATCCTCTGGTTGGCACATTAATGACAGTAGGTGACGTAACGAGAAACATCGCTATTGTGGCCTAATGCTCTGCAACCTGTCACAGAAGTAAGGAATGGACATAATTAAGGTTTACTCCAAATTGTTGGGCCATGATCACGACGACGGGTTACAAGATGGTGAAACGTGAAATATCAGGAGGATTTTTGATAACCAGTGA
>JAHPZR010004616.1:7500-37500 GCA_019787425.1 Platygyra sinensis
CAGTAATTAAGACTTATCTCGGCTAACTGTTGAACAAAATTGTTATAAGATTCAACTGTGCTCTTTTTCCTCTTTGTTTCAGAATGTATGTTTTATCACACCGCAGTTTTTTTACGCGTTTTTCACCGCTTTCTCCGGGCAGGTGCGTATTCTTTTTAAAATATTTTACAAGTAGGCATTGCGACTCGTAACCTTCACAAGTCACATTGTGCTCTCCGCTAGTTCTTTGCTAGTCACCCTGATGATTTGGTATGAAAAACTCATCTCTTAAGGTGGCTCAAAACAGTTTCCAGCACTTTCCAAAACGTAGATTTTGATGAGTAATTTTAACCACTCTTTATCAATTGATACTACAAACATGGTATCAAAAAAACTGTCCAATTCAGTTAGTAAACACATTATAAGTTGCTATAGTAACCTCAGGTTACTATAGCAACAGTATGACCTGCTAAAAACACCCTTGATTATAGCCTTAAGGAATCGTTTTTCAAAAACGGCACGGTGAATTTTTTATGTAATTAATTTTTGATTAGCAAAGTTTTAAAACAATCTCTATATGGAGTTCAGAGCCACCTTATTCCTTGTAACTTTCTGTTTTGTTTGCAGCCTTTGTACCATGCATTCTTTTTAACAGCTTACAACATTTTCTTCACATCTTTACCCATTCTCGTGTATGGTATTTTTGAGCAACATGTCAACAGTGATGTCTTACAAAGTCAACCTCGTCTATACAGGTACATTATGTGTTGTTTAGGTTTGATAGAGCGATTTTGAATAAACAAACATTCGTCGGTCAGTCCTACTGGTATTTTTTGTTTTTTCAATTTTTGTTTGTGACTTGCATTGCTTCGCCTAACAAACATTAGATAGTTATTTGGAACTGAGTAAAATACAAACAACCGAATAAGAAAACCAACTAAGAGAAGTTTAGTGCCCCTTTGAGCAGTTTAATCCCCTCTGTAATCATCCATTGTATTATATAGTACTTCACTGTGATTGGCTGAGATCAGGCCAATTTATCGCTTATTTTTAATTTGCACTGCAGTGCAAAGTAACTCGTGCGCGTTCTTAATTTTCGCCGTCAACAATAAAGTACGAATCGGTTGTCAATTGAGTGTGGAAAGTAATCAGGCAGTGACTGGTTTTGATTGTACTGGTTGAGATTGGCTGAGTAGTCCAATTGATAATAGCTTTGGTATTGGTTTTACGGCACTCAGTTGAAAGCAGTTCTATGATCGAACGGCTCAAGCGATAAGCATTTACGCTACTCAAGAAATCTGGGAATTCTTTCAGATGGTTAGAGAATTTACAAATGTCACTCGTAGTGTAAATCCTAATTGCACTGGCATTTTTACGATAACTTATGCCTATTAATAATGCAAATGAGAAGTTTTAGTTCTCAACGTGATCTTTTCAAGGACGAATTCCTTGTAAGTAATTAACTCTTCACTTTTTGTCATAGGGACATTAGAAAGAATTATCGTTTATCATGGACAGAGTTCTTCTTTTGGATATTTTCTGGTGAGTATATGTTGTTTGTAAGCATCTCAAGTGGTGATGATTCCATCTCTTTTATTGCCCTTGGCGCATAGTCTCATGATAACCTCGTCCCCAGGGTCTTCTCCACTTTTCAAACTGGCGGGCGTTTCCATTGTCTGCTCCCGACGAGCCGCTATTTTGAGAATTGTCGAGGAGAAGGCCCTGGAGACGCCCACCATTTTGAAAAGTGGAAAGACCCTGGGGACGAAGTTGCGTGATATTGGCCTCTTGGGATGTCACGAGTTTCTTTAGATGCGAAATATGTGAAGTCATAGGGTAACTTTGGTGTTGGCGCTGGCGTTATCGTAAGTATTGTTTTTTAATTTAAGGCAAGACGTTATTGTAAAACCTGACGAAAGTTTAGTCCTTGGAACACCAGATTAATTGCAGATTAATGTTACACTCTTTGTGATTATTAGATAATGTTGAAAAAGTTGTAGAGTTTGACGATGTGTGTTATGTCTTCAGGATACTGGCACGCCTTAGTGTTCTTCTTTGGGTCGTATTTCTTTTTTCAAGGTGACACATTGGGACCGGCCATGTGGGTAAGAAAAAGAATTGAGCATGCCAGAAAATCTTATTTTGGTGTTATCTCTTGTCATCACTCCAAGAAGTAATTGTTCTTTTTAAATAAAGGAAACTTTAACATTGTTATTTCACAATTTGATTAAAAGCTCCAGATTTCTTTTTAACAGTTAGATTATGAGCTCGAGATTTCTATCGCGTGATAGTTGATTGGGGTGCAGCCCGAGTCAACTATCGCGCGATAGAAATCGAGAGTGAATAATCTAATTGTTTTAGTATAAATCTACTAGTCGTTCAAAACTTAATCTAAATCCTCTTCTCAACACTTCGAAAACGCCAAGAAACGGCCGTCATTTTGTTCAGTAACAAGCGCACACTGTTACGCTACTCACTATCTATCACAGAATAGATAGTGAGTAACGTAGCCAATCAGAGAACGGCATTCGTGATAGAACGCTAGTAGATTTATACTAATAGGCTATAGTTGATGAGTCCGTAGGTCGAATAAACTGTTACCTCTTAGAGATCGGAGGCGAATAAGTTAGTTGTCGTAGTAGAATGTCACAGCTGTGGAGTTGTGGACATATGAACTTTGATGACCATTCTTGTCTGTATATGGAGTTTATAAAGCCGAGTAGCGGTGAATATCCTTCTTTTAGTCTTTCAAAAATTGAATTATCCAGGGAAAAGGTCGCTATTTTGCAGACGACTTCCGTCCATCATTAATGGATGATAGTGTGCGATAGCTGAGCCAATCAGATAGCACCATTTGCACCTTTATACAAGTAGAATTCTACTAAGGTACATTCATGCTTTCTTTTCTTAGCAATATGGAAACTGGTCGTTTGGAACGTTTGTGTTTACAGTGTGCGTCATTGTTAGTAATTTAAAGGCAAGTACTCAGTAACGATAAGTATATGTGTATCAGTAAGGGAGTCGTTTTCAAGTGAGATTGCTGAAGCTAAGTAATAACTATGGGCAGTCACAAAGGACACGGACAAGCGTTGCGTGACAGCTCGGCTGCAAAGGAGACTATTGATCCTATGAACTACAACTGCAGGTAGCCGCGCAAAGCGCGGGAAAACGTGTGTGATTGAGTCACGATTGGTTTTGGTTTTATTTCTGATTGGATCAGAAAGTGGCGGGAATTTTTTAAACCAATCACTAAGCGTGATAATACCAAACCGAGGAGATTATTCTCAACGCTCAAATGAAAAGGGTTGTTTTAGACAACATAGCAAGTACATCTGCTCTACATGGAACACTCCCTCGGCTGCACGACTTCATCAAATGAATGCGTTTCACACCAGCTGATTGATGGAGGTTCTTGTTATTATTATATTGCAGCTGGCCTTAGTCACGCATTACTGGACATGGATGAGTCACTTTGCTACATGGGGCTCGATCCTTCTCTTCTTCGTCTCTACCATCACATTCAATAGTGACACTTGGTTAGTATGAAGTAGCAGCGTTGTTATGTGTAAACTAGGCCGTGATGTGTATTCTTGCTGATGTCTTGTTGTAGACATTGCATTAATCTATTCTGGTGTTGACATGTTTGTAATAAATTTTATGCCACAGTTGAGGAAGTATTTGAATAAGAATGTCCATGCAATGAGTGATAATAATGCGTTTTAACGTTTCTCAATGTAGAAAACGAAAAAAAAAAAAACCTTAGAGAGAAGATTACCATCGAAAGCTTTTGTTTTTACTTTTCTCATCATGATAAATTACGTTGAATCGGTGATGCAGTGTACTCGAGCATTAGGAAAAGGGTCGAGTGCCCACGTTACTGTATCCTAGCTAAAAATGTTTCTGGGGCCAGATACACGAAGGCCTTTTAGATAAAGATGTCTCGTAAGTATTCAGATACAGAAGACCGTTGTTAAAGGTCACTCCAAAAAACCTATCTTTTTTGTCAACGCTACTAAAAACCGCGCACCAAGATTCGTTTCCATTTTCAACAGTACTCAGCATCCAGGCCTCGTTGTATTGATGTCATTCCGTCAAAGAGATTTTGTTCAAATGGTTTCGGGGAACCCTTTTAACTATCACTTTGGGTTATGACTGCTCTTGAGTCGTATTATTTCGAGCCAAACATGTTCGAAACTCCAAAAATGATAGCAGTGAAGATAGTGAAGTGGAACATTTTGCTGACATTGTGAAGGATGTAGAGTCAGTTGTAGGTTTTTCTCCTTGCCGCCAATCGAGTCGGACCGAATGATTTTACATAAACACGGCATGGCTGCAAAGTACAGGTCAAAATGGAGGCCACCGATGTCGCTTCTTTCGAGACGAATTTCTTCAGGATAGCAGGCTCTTCAGAGGCTGAAACTTCGGTGTATGGAAATGCTGAATGTTTGCTTTACTGTACAGGGTTCTTGCTAAATTTTTTCATAGAAGGTAAAAAACCAGAAATAGCAGGTAACTTTGTTACCTGCTCTTCACCTAGGGGTGTGGGGCCGCGTAGGCCCCCACCGGGGTCCAGGGGCAGAGGTGGGGGTCCAGGGGGCGAAGCCCCCGGGAGCTACTGGGTTTTTCGTGATTGAAAGTGTCTTTTAACATGACTTGTGGCACCCTTTTTCATGAACCAACAAATTGTTGTTATAGTCAAAGTGATCATTTTTATTTATTGACTGTGGCACTTTAGTATTATGCAACGTTTATTCATTTTTTCTTTCAAGATTATATTACTTTTCTTCAACAAACTTAATACTAAAAACTACTTTGAAATACTACTAAGCTTTGACTGCAACAGGGAAAATACAAGTGCTCAAAACTCAGGATTCAGAAGACAATGCACGGGCAAGCGTTTTCAAGTGTTAACTTGACGTTCGTATCGATCACTGTCGCGTGTCAGCGGCTGTTAAATTAATTTAATACTCAGCAAAATAAAGTAGGTTATACTGTACTATTTTATTGATTTTTACCCACCACCGCTTTTCTGACGCTTTGGTTGAAAACCAAATTCTAACAGACCTTTCTGTCGTTTTCCACGTCTGGACGCCATTTTGTAAACGTTTCTCAATGGATTATGGGGGGTTTCCCCTGGCCGCGAGAGGAATGGAAACGAAACATGGCGAACGTCGTTTCGAGGGGTGGAAAAACAAGTTGGATTGCTTCAACAAATGATGCATTTTCAAAGCGGTAACATCTGCTAAATATCTTCACAGCATTGGTTCGAAGGGAAAGCAATTTTTTCCCATAAACGAAATGGGATTTAACCTTTGAACAGACGAACATTCGTTGGATAATTTCGTTAAATATTTCAGTGAAACAGCCGGTAACATTTACTTGAACAGCCGGTAAAAATTACCGGTTACCGCCTCTTAACAAGAACCCTGCTGTAGACGAAGACAAAAAAGGTAAGCTTTTTGGAGTGACCAATTGCGGCGAAGACAAAAAAGTAAGCTTTGCCGCCAGTGCTTTAGGGTGCATCTGAATTTAGGAGAGCTTCGTAAATTCAGCCCCAACAAGACTTCATGGTACTTCTGCGAAGATTTATAGAGTTTTAGTTAAGGATAAAATTACCGCCTAAAAGGTGATCATCTTTCATGCAAACTTTCCAAGCTTAGCCCTTCTTCAATCCGTGTTAATCTTCTCTATCCTTACCCATCCTTGTCCCCTTATGGTTTATTGTTATCTCTGTGGTGTTTTTGTGTCTTCGTAAACTTTTACTTTCATATTTTGAAGGTAATTTCGTACATAGCCAGATTAACTCAAAATAACGTGATTAAGTAAGTAATGTTTCGATAATGTTTAACTTTTGTTTGATATTTGTGTTTACAGGAAGAGTATCCAATTAGCGTTCAGTGACTTCATATCACTAGACATGTACTGGTTGTTCTTTACATTGTTCTCTCAAGGCGTGGTATGGTTGGCACTGGTGTTGCTGATTCTTATAGCACTGTTACCTGATATTGTCTTCATGTTAATTGGTCGCCATTTCCATCCGTCAGAGACGCAAAAAGTGCAGGTAAGTGTGTTACGCATCTGTGATGTTCATGAGAAGTTTGTCTAAGAGAGTTTGAGTAAGTATTTCGAGTTCGATTCAAAAGTTTGAAAATGGATATTTTTGGTCTAATTTCTAACAAAACTTCCTTGATACATTCTGGAGAAAGAATCTGAACTTATTCTCGGGCAAACTAGGATGTCAATCAAGCCATCTTCAATGGTAATTTAATTAGGCTTTGCCTTAAACTTAACCCAAACTCCAACCCTTGAAATATTGCCCCAGTATAGGGTCTCTAAGACGATGTCTTGAGTGTTGATACTCTTAGTGAAAATAGCTTCTTCCAGGCGTTTAGTTAGTAGGGGCGGCAAGTTCGTTCGCTTCTGTTTTTTCTCTCCCCTTTACTTAGGGTTTTTTTCTTTCCTTTTTCGAGCGTTGTTAAGTTTAACCCAAGGACTCATTAACTTTTAAGTTTTGTTTTGAGAAGAAACATACGCTAATGAAGTTTATTGAACTACGGGAATACAGATGAAAATGGAGATGTGATCATCGCAGTTGTAATCGCAATTTAAGCAATTGCAAATTTTTAGCCCGACAAAAAAGCTTCAACGGGATTGGAACCCATGTAAATCAGTGTAAAAATGTAAATTTAATGTCAAACACAGGGAGTGCTTGCGCGATCACCCGAGCCAGAGGCTCATGATAAAGTGCGTTATCGCTGCAGTGCTCTACCAACTGAGCTATAAAGACCCATATGTTGGGAGCAGACCAATTTATCGAGTTTATCTTTACCCGTGACAGGAATGAGACGTGATATGAAGTTCACAACACATGGGTCTTCATAGCTCAGTTGGTAGAGCACTGCAGCGCTAACGCAGAGACCGGTCATGGGTTCGAATCCCGTTGAAGCCCTGAATATTTTTTTCGGGCTAAAATTTGCATTTGCTTAAATTGCGATTACAACTGCGATGATCACATCTCCATTTCAAGAAACATAAACTCTTGTAATTGTTTAGGAGGCTGTGATTTGATCTAGCAATGAAGCTCTAAAGCGATAACAATATTAGCACTTTATTTTGGTGTCAAGCTGCTCCATTTTGAAAATTGAGCTGCTTGGTGACACCTACGTAGCAGCAATCCTGAAAACCTAATTTAGGTTCATTCAGTCTAACAGTTAAACGTGATTTATAAAGGAATTAATTGCAAAGTAGTTTGCTATTTAGTATTTTAAAAGTAGTTTATATTTGTTAAACAGCATTCTTTTTCTCAACCGCATTACTTATCTTAACGTTCCTCTGCTCACAATGAATCGCTTGTGAGAGACTTGAGCCTAGTTCAGGCTTGTGCGAGACGCACCAGCATTTGCGCAAAGGAAAACAGGTCTCCTAGCCGATTGATTTGCTTCCGGAAAACCCTAACCTATAGGTAACATTTCTTTAAAAGCGATCAATAAATCTTCCATGGAATCTAAGAAGCTGTAAGTTGACGCTAGTATGTGAGTGCAAGCATAAGCAGTGCTATTCCTTTGATTTGGCGTTTTGTCACGACACTACTCCGATTGGCGTTAATCCCCAGCACAAGGAAAAGAAAATGTTCGTTCTCTTGCGCGTGCATATACGTTTGCGCTTTTCCTTGAGCTTCCTCTGTCTACTCGTTTGGATCTTGTGCTTGTACTTGAGTCATCTTGATAATATTACGAGTGATTTGATAATATTACGATGTAATTGCTGACGGAGACGGGAAGCCGGTCAGAGTGCATGGTGACTATTGTAGTGGAGTCATGGATTTGTCGACAACAAAACTTCCGGGTTTGCTTTTCACAAAAATAGTTCACAATTTTCATGTGAAGTTTTATCCACGCGGCAAGTTTTTGGTATCGATAATTACTTCTTCCGTCCCCGAGGACCGTTATACACTTCACAGTAGTGGAATAGACCGCAAAACCCTCATGAGTGAAGCCTGGCATTGCTAACAGTGTGGCCACTTAACTTAATGCTTTCATCTCACATCATGTACGCATTATTCATGGACGAGTCGTGCATTTTTTTCTCCGTGGAAAACTTCTCCGACTACGCCATCAAAAAGGTAAAATTCTGTTACAGCACTCGTATTCAATTGTAGTAATAACTCGCACTAAGAGCAATCTTGTTTTTACACATTTCCGCCTTTAAAGTAACCTTAAGGGGTTCATAAATAAAAATGATACATATTCTTAGGCCCCGTCCACACTAATCCGTTTTCAAACGAAAACGGAGCTGTTTTTCTCCAGATACGGCTATCGTCCACACTACAACGCCGAAAACGATCACCGAAAACGGAGCCATTCGAAAACGCTCTCCAGAGTGGAGCGATTTGAAAACGATGCTTTTTGAAAACGCTGTTTTCTAGTGTGGACGGAGAAACGATGCTCTGAAAACGGTGACGTCATCAAATCAGACACGACCGGGCGCCAGACCACTCGACCGTGAGTATCCAAAATGGCGCCAATTTCCCAGACCGATATATTGTAATGCACATGCGTCGAGTTCATTTGAGCATGCGCACTGAGGGTATAAAAGCGTTTTCAAAACGGATACGGCGTTGTAGTGTGGACGGGCGAAAACGATACGAAAACGATAAGTGTGGACGCAAATCTTTTGGAAAACGGAGCAAAACAGCTCCGTTTTCGTTTGAAAACGGATTAGTGTGGACGGGGCCTTAATAACGCCTAACATCACTAAGATCAATAATTTACATGTCCAGTTATTAAATGAACTGAATACAATAAGTTAAGTTTTGTACGGCTGCCATCTGACCTGAAAGTTATGTTCTGTGTTGTTTTTCATAGCTATACATTTCTCAGTTTTAAATTAATTTTCATTTTGACGATTTCCTTAAAAGCACTTAGATTTGGAGTTACACCGAGTTTCCTACTGAACAAATCAGTCTCAGTTAATAGAGGAAAATGGTTAGGAAGGCCAGTAAACATCAAAGGAACAAACCAGGTTAAGGTTTATGTTGGCAGGCCCTTGACCCCGCACGTCTTTTGTTTTGCGCTCAGCTCATAGACGATGCATCGGTTAGTTGTATGAGCACACATGACCACCTTTTGTATTTTGCCAGGTTTTGTGCAGGGTTAACCCCCAAAATAGCAAACAAAGAACTTTGCCATACTTCCTATCCATTCCCCTCTATTGACTATGTCCAAATAGTTAGTTTGACAAGTGTAAGGTAGTAATTTAATATTTCTATTTCTTCGTCTAATTTACCTAGTAACACATCTTTTAGCATGAGGTCCACTCTTTTGCAGAAACAATCGTACTCATTATCTAATCGGCTTTTGCTTCAGTTATCTTTGAAATGACTGAAGTTATTTGAAGCCCAGGTTTAAAGCTATGCACTCGCTGCACTCAGGAAACATTTCTAGTAGAAAGAAGTTGGCAGATTTGGTGAAGTTGTAAATTTAATCGTCATGTGCTTAGTTAATGATATTTGTTTTCAGGCTGGTACCGCTGTACGAGGTAGAGACTCGCTTGTTGCTGCTGTGGATACAAATGCCATATTGTCTGCCGGCACATCAGAGGTTTCCACTCAAAGTGACGTGTCGCTGATTGAATTAACCAGTAGCAACGCTTCTGATTTGGCACCTTAGCGAGTTTTGGACTCAATTAGGAGTAGTTTGAATTGCACAGCTTAGTTACTTGAAGCCTCTATAGATAGAGATGTTCTTCATCACAACCAGACCTTGAATAAGTTAAAATTCGGATAGCAAATTAGGACAACTGTAAAAATTAAGTTCTTCCCTGTGAAAGATTAAACTGGCCATCAAAGTTTCTACAATGGATGTTACTTCAGATAACTACTGACTTATTTTGTATTCTTACTGATCTTCACCATGCATATGATGAACGCCAAGTCTCGAGTTTAGGTAGTTTAATTTTTCTAAAGTGTTTTCAATAGGATTTTCAAAGTTAATAAAATTGTCAATTCTGTAGTTGTTACAACTATTTTATTCTACATTATTACTGCAAAGAGCGCCTGTCAGTAAACATGGAGCATTGAGCGGCAGAATCAAACTGATTAAGTGACGGAAAACTTTGCTTGCGTCAGTGTTAAAATGTTAAACGTGCTGAAGTGTGCCAGAAAAATGGCTACCGAAGAAGGGTTTCTGCCTGCGAAAACCTTTCGCTAAGGCTTGTATTGTTTCATTATAGAGAATTTAGTTTCAGCCCTGAAATTCTCTCCCCGTGAATGAAAGAGATTTTTTGTCGATAAAGTGTCATAACTACCATGTGCTGTTTGGTTTGCATATTTATAGGATATTTATTTGCATATTTACAGCATATTTGCAGTGGTGCTTCAACAACTGTTTCTAGACCAGATTGTATTAAGAAATATTATATTGTCCGAGGAGAGGATAACCTGAATGGACAAAGATTAGAAATGTACTTTTACAACATAAACATACTTTTACAATAATGGGAGAATTCTTCTACGCTCATTGGTTGAAAGCTCTGGTCGATCAGTGTAGACGATTACAGTGATGACATGCAGTGCAACGCAGGGCCATTTTTCCCAACGTTTGAGAAATTGTCTCGATTTTTACAATAAACGTAAACTGGAATTTTGACGTCTGACATTAAGGGGAAATTCCCCTAAGAACTCTTTTGCTTCGACAAGAAAAAGGTTTTCGTGGTGCGCGTGATTTCCCACTGACGCTGCCTCTAATCCTCTTTTCTTAATTTTCTGTTTGTTTTCACTGTCATTTTTTTGTTTGGGATTGTGTTAGTTAGTAATATTTTTAATTTCTTTTGTTTCGTGCTAATCATGTAATGGTCGCCGCTTCTCCATAATCCGTTCTTTCTATCAAGGTGCAGGGTCCAAGAAGTGCGCCCGGCAGTGTGTACTTTAATGTAATATGTCCTGAGGAGACTAACAGGGACATCTAGTAAGTCGAGATGAACAATAACACTTGTAGTAGCCACTGCACCAGATTGCACTGAGCTTTGTTTACTTGTTAATCCGACACCTTAACGTCTTCTTCTCATAGATAAAACGCACTGAATTCTAAACAATTCCATGCAGTATTTGAAACACTGGTCGAGAACTTGTTCGCCTGTGACATTTTTTATTTTTTTTCACTTCAGCTATTTTTTCATAAATCAGGCTTTAGAATTTTAGTTTGACTTTCTGGCCAAACTTCAGAGTACCCCGGCACTAAAGTATTCCTCTTCACATTCTGCTCCGTGGTCTGCACCCACGTTCACAAAATGGAATCAACAGTTGAAATTTCGAAATTCGAAATGGAATCACAGTTTCTATGTTCCTCGTTCTTGAAGCAACCCCTGACGCCGAAAAGTAAAACGGTATAAAAAATAGACAAAACATAGCCATGCATTTTGTCACTTTGCTGGTGTGAAATTCACCGACCATGGGACTGCGGACCGCGGTAACACAGTTCAGTTCACTTTTATAGCCACTAACTGCAAGCCTGCACAGCAGATCGCGGTAGCACTGAAGGCTATTTCAGGTTCGCAGTGGTACTTTAGTCACTGCACTCTATATTATTGTCACCGACAACGCCACTGTGGACCGTGGTAACTCACTCAGTCCACATTTAATGTTTCTAACCGACCGTGGACCACGCACCACACCTTTTAGGTAAATGCACCTTCCGAATGACCAAGTATTCTGAAGGCTACTGGAGGTGCTAACTATTGCGCCATTCTTTTTGTTTTGAACCCGCACGGTACTCTTCGGTCAGTTTGCCTCCCCAAGAATAAGTGGCAGTTAATCTTTTTCAAGAAATCAAGCCAAGCGAAGTTCCTAACGAGTAATTAATTCCTCGTTCTCGAAAATCTTGCTATTTGCTCTTGAAAACCGATCGACACCTAAAAGCTATCTTTGCAATTTGGGTTTGCCCTCACTCATCTTCAGGCGTCAATCTGTCGCTCTCCTCCTTACATGCACTATTAACTCTCTTCTGGTTTTGAAGTGTTGTATTAAAATCTCTCACTTTGTTTTTAGGTGAGAGTGAAACGTTCGCAGATGACATGGTTATAATAATGGCTCATTTAAGCTGCTTCTCTTCACCTGATGCATTGTGGATATTACTTGCTTCTGCTAAGGCTTCAAACCAAGCTGTTTACTCATGTGAACCTCACTCGTGCCCAGATCTTCTCACTCTTAACTCATACGCGTTGCCTTTTTGCTACCGAAATTTTAAATTGTTTGTAAATTTTCAGAATAGTTTTTATGACGCTGTAAGTTCTCAGCAACATCATAAAGCAGTTTAAATCTTTCACTCATTCACTTGAAAGCGACTGATACCTGACGTGTGCTGTAAATGAGTATCTCCGGCGGTACCCCGGGTCTATAGGACGTGTCATAGGTGTATGCCATAGGGGTTATGGTTTTTGGGCTCGTTGCCCTGTCTCTTTATAAACAGAGTCTTAAAAAAATAAAACGTGTTGTCCTAAACAAGGTAGGCTTCTTAGAGTATTTTTGTACCAAGTAGGATCAGGGTTTAAGTGAGTAAGAAAGTAAAATCTTTAAAATCTTTGTGTTCAGCCTGGATAGACCAGGAAGCCCATTGCACGATCCGGCCACTTACGAAATAAATTATGCTGGGACGTAAACAACGCAGGGGGACTTTCAAAACAAAGGCGGAAATGCGGGCTGGACTGGTAAGAGTTCCTTTGTTTTGAAAGTCCCACTGCGTTATTTGCGTCCCAGCATAATTTATTCCGTATCACGTGACCGGATCGTGCAAAGGGGCTAATTGGGGACATCAGTAAAATAGCAACGTTAATTGACATACGGTGCTTATAAAATTTGATATTTACAGGAAAATGATAAAGCTGTAATAAGTATGTTAGCTTATGTACAAGATAAAATTGTAACTGATGAGGCTGTTGTTACAGCGAAACTAGTTTTGTGAATTTAAAAGTGTTGAAAGGATTTTTAATTTGAGTTTTTCTTTTAAATGCAAATAAGGTAAATAAGTCTTGGTTACAAAGATTACAGCAATTGCTGTTGTTAGTTGAAATGTCGACAAGGTTCAGTTTTCTTTATATATATATATAAAAACAGGTAGACTAGGTACCCCTATACACAAACATGGGCTGCACCCTCGACAACTATCACGCGGTAGAAATCTCGAGCTCATAATCTTATTGCTTATTAGAAATTGGGAGAACAAGAAATGCTGTGGGAACACGAGCAGCAAGCGAGTGTTTCCAGTGCTTTTTCGAGTTCTCCCAAACTTTCACTAGTGTTTTTATAACTCATATTGCAAATCTTAAGTTTGTTACCAGATTTTTGTCCCTAAGAGTGAGATATGGGAAGGAGTTTATAATTGTTTCCTCTCATCTCGTCCATTTGTGAAGTAGATGAGAACAGAGAAATCAATCAACAGAAACGCAAATTTGGGTTGGGTTACCAGAAGTGTTTTTTGCTTTTGTTGGAACGCCGGTTTCACTCACTGTTATTGCAAGCCATTTGGCAAATTTTAGGACTCGAGAAAATAGTAAATTCGGCCATACACTAGCAAAACCGTCATCATAAAAAGGCCCGGGTAGCATTACCATTAATTACCAGAGGGAAACTTTGAGAACTTTCTGAGGTTAGCAAGGTTTTCTTGCATTTTGGCTTTGTAACAGATCCTTCTATTTTTCCTCCATCTTCATTCTACTGCTTCTCCTCCTGTCTCCCCTTTTTACTCTTAATCCTTTTGTTCCCCACTGCCTCCTCAGTCCTCTTTCTTCCCATTCCTCTCCTCCCCTGGGTTCTAGACAGCACGTCGTCAACCCATCTGTAGTTAAAGAAAAGACCAGAGCTTTCTTGTACTCCGTTCACTGTGAACATAACACCTTACAATTTCTTTCAGCTCTCTGGAATGCTATGAGAATTGTGAGCTAAAACTTTAAACGGATGAGTATAGTATTTCCGCACGCAAGTTGTGATAATATTCAGTTTATCATGACTCTATTGTTTTGTACCAGCTGCGAGACACATTTATGCAACCAAATAAGGAAAATCATTATTCTGTTGGGCGTTCATGTTGGCAGTGTCTCGGAAACAAAATAGCTAAAAGTAGAATTTAATTAACACAGCAATTTAATACTCGTGAATCCTCCAGTCAAACTTTTTTGGAATAGAGTTATCGCTTCAACCTCGTTCCCAGGGGCCCGTTTCTCGAAGCTCCCGGTAATTACCGGGCCCGTTAAACTGTTTTGGTTTCCATTAAGGACAGGAGTTTCTGAAGTTTTGAAAATGGTACTGTAAAGGTATCAGCTAGTAAGACAAAATGGACTTCATTAGAGGTCAAAACACACCCTACTTTTCTCGAGACTTTGATTTCAAAATATGATTTCGTGCCCGTTAAGCCGGGGCTTTCGAGAAACGGGCCCCAGGGCCTTTACCCGCTTGGTTGTTATTGTTTGAAAGGGACGAGTCTAACTTTTTTTTCGTCTCTTTATGTATTTATTGTAAATAAAGATGACATTTAGATCTTGACCTGTTGAATGAATTTATTGTTCAGTATGAAGTAACCAAATCTATGAAATAAGACAAGATCTGACTTTCAGATATCCGAGGTATAATATTAAGAACCCAACAGAAGCCTTAACACTGTGGAGACGTATGTAATGCCCTTTAAATGCGATGATTACACTCGTAATCTGACACTCTGTCAGATTACTCTAACTGAGACTAATGAAGACATAAATTTGTCTTTCAGAAACTCTTCTGGTATGCTTTATAACGTTTCGAGTAACTGCTGTTTACCAAAACATAGACTTCAGCAAGAATTCATATTGAATGTAACACATAGGGTTTGATGTACCTGAAAAGTTTCCGCGTGACTAAATGTGCAAGAAATGGTAACGAATAATCACTTAAAGCGCAGTTGTGGAGTTGTATATTAGCCAAACCAAATCACATCACTCCATTCTGGTCTCGCGCGGTCTTTCTATGGCTGACGAGCCCAGTCTACGCAAAAACGTGGAAAGCAGATTTTGACGAGCTATGCCGGCTTTATGCCGGGTTTATGTCAGTAAAACATTGCTATAACGCACCACGCCATCTTTGGATAGCCCTTGACAGAGCGATAGAACCTAGCCTGGCCTGCTTTTACAGGGAGTAATATGACCATTTCCCTCTATAGAACGGGCTTGCAGGGAATCATGGTACTGGGCATTTTGCCGTTTTGGTGCATATAAGTACATGATTCCCTGCAGGGTGTCTCATAGAGGGAACTGGATATTGCGTTTTTGAATTCTCTTGAAAGGTTCATGAAAAGCCGAGCTTCATTGCAAACACACAGCTCGTGAGAGTCGAGAACTTCTACACAAAGAAAGATGACATACGTGTCATGATTATTGTTAATGCTGATAACCTTTTTCTTTTCTTAGCGTTTTTTGGAGTGAGCTTTCCACGTGTTTAAAACTTGGTACTGTTAATGCGTAGTGGTGAGAAGTTTGACACATTCCTTGTTGTCCATCATTAAGGCGCGGAGGATGATGGGAGGGACGAAGAGAAGGGGAAGGGAGAAAGACCGAGTCTTTCCTCTTTCCCGTCATCCCTTGCGCCTTCCGAGACTGCCAGGAAGGAGTTGGAGTTTAAGTTTGAAGATAATTTGGTGTAGAACTAATAAAAAGTGACGCGGCTTTCATTCTTTTTCCCAGGCTGAGTGGATTCCAACATCCAAGCACAAGATGAGTGCAGTGTCGCACCGCAGTGAAATAAGCAGCAACAGGACACGGGAGTCTATCGTCATGCTGGACTGCGAAGGAGGAAGTACAGTCACGCTAACTCACATGTCACGGTAATTCACTGGACTCATAGTCACGCTCTTGAATATATCACGCGGTCACCCTTACGTCGTTTGCTTGAACCATTTGCAAAACCTAATCGAAACAACTCATGGCGGAAACAAATGTTCACTGACATATTGGGCTTTCATTAATTACCGTGTCAACGTGATTAACTGGACTACGAGGAAGACAACTATGGTGACTTTAATATGTCACGGTAATTTACTGGACCACGACGAAGGAAGTACGGTCACGTTTACTAACATGTCGCAGTAATTTATTGGACTACGAGGAAGGAGAGTACAGTCACGCTCACTGATATGTCACGGTAATTTCTTTGACTGCGAGAAAGGTGGTACTGTCGCGCTATTAAACTACTATGTCACGGTCAATGGCTCTTTTATCAAACTATGGCCTGCCATGTACTAAACAAGCAAGTAATTTTGTTAATACATGTACAGGCATGTTGGCCACCTTGTGACAATATTTAGGGGGGAAATTAGGGATTTTTTCCCTGAAATTAGGGATTTTTAGGGATAAATGGTTAAAAAGGAGGGCTATTTTAGGGCTTTTATTTAGGAAAGAATGAAGAATTCAACTTACCTTTCTACCACTGTTATCCAAACAGAAAGTTACTTACTCAAATGAAATACTGGTTTATAGCATTAATGACTTAGACAGGAAAGGGATCATGCACTTCGCGTCTTGAAAATGCTTAGCATGGATCCAACATCATAGAAATTTGAAGCCACTGGCACCACAGTCACCTAAAATATAAAATTTATTTGTTCCATGTAAGTACAGATGTTCACCAACAGCAACATCAGTTCATACAAGGTACAATGGTACTAACTCTCAGGACATGAAGAAGTATGGTGATAGAAAAACAGCCAGTGAAAAACTAGTCAGTTGTGTACACTCTCTGTAGGAGTTAGAAATATGTAACATATTCTTTATCTAAAATCTCAACTCTAAGGTTGTGCAGCATGAACTTTCAAACTCTTAGAGAGAATGCCATAGTTAAAGTGGTACTATGATCAAAAAATCATTTCCTTTTTTTCTTCAGATTTTGAAAGGGTGTTAGCTTAACACCTAACTGGCAAAATTTTGAGCTTAAATGAGTTTTATCCGAAGGCTGTTTATTTTGAGTGTACTTGAAGTTTTGGATTTCACGGCCGCCATTACTCACGTTCAAAACTGACCGACAGGACATCAGAGGGTTGGATCTAGAGAAAATGACGTCATTTACTCACTAGCTTAAGATTTCAGCGTGTAAACGCAATTTATTATATATGCAAAACACGGGTTTACACGTAAAAGTCTGAAAGCCCGAAACTCCTGTGCTGAATATTAAGCGTACACACGCATTGCATTGCATTGCACTAGTGAGTCTTTGACGTCATTTTCTCCTCGACCCAGCTGTCTTAAGATTTTAAAGTTAGTAATGGCACCTGCAATAAATAAGAAAATTCCAGTTAAAATAAACAGGTGCCTTTTTAAAATCAGAACTTAAAACTTGGGTCAGTTAGTGTTTAGTTAACATAGTTTTAAAATAATAAAAAAAAAGATTTGTTTTTTTAGTCGCAGTACCACTTTAAGTGCTACAAATCTGTAACTTGAACATTTACATATGTTCAAGTAAGATGAGCACAACTTTGCTCCTTCAAATTCTATCATTGGGAAAATTATACTGAATACCAGGATAAAACAAAGTTACTCACCTGAGACTGATAGAAGTTGAAGGATCCTCTAAGCTTCATAATCACACACTGGACAATCACACCACAAAGAAACTTGCAGTTTGACCAGCCTAGGGGAAATGTAGAACCCATGCCAAGCACTTTCAATGACACCAGTCACGCTCAACCATCATAGAAAGGGAAAAAAGTAGGGATTTTTAGAGGAAAATCGAAAAAAGGTGAAAAAGTAGGGTTTTTTAGGGCAAGTGAAAATATTTAGGGATTTTTAGGAATTTTAGGGCCACCAACATGCCTGCATGTAGTTCTTGTCTGTTAAGTTACGTGCAGGGAAGAGGGAGTGGAACAAATTACCAACTGAGTTGTCACTAAGAGATACAGATTTCTTTCAAGTTTTTCAAAAGTAAAAGCAAACAGGGCTATTAGGTTACTCATGTCACGAGGGAATGAAGAGTAAGGAGTTTTAGATCACTTTATTGGCCTCTCAAGTTATTTCAGAAATGGTCACCAGCTCTCACGCGGATGGCAACTCGCGCGTTACGTAATGTTTGCATTGCGGATGAACATAACGCAGACCACGTGAGTAATAATCGCGTCATAAGATTGCCCATTTCTAGATTCTCCTGGAATTTCTGAAGTCGACAGTGAGAGGCCTCCATGTGGGGTTTGATAACTCTATCCTCTCTTTCCTTTGCCTGGTACTGTAGTAATAGTATTATTAATGCCGGACTATTGTCAGTATGGACAGTACTTAGCATATGCTTGAAATGATTACTCTAATGAACGAGCAAACTTGATGGAAGTCTAACTGGAAGCTATTTTATTAATTTTATCTAATATCCGAGGCCAAAGCGGCTTATAATTTTAGTCTTCGTCTAATGACTAGGCCAAATGAAATTCTGTGGTTTCAATTTTCACCTCAGTGGCTGAAAGAAACTTTCAGGATATTTGAAGTTTAAACGGAAATGGGTGATTACAAAGCACGGCCATCCTGCTCAGATTATGAGATGTAAAATGTCATTGTAATGAATGTGGGATACTAATGTAAAATGAACATGCTCGCTTAACTTTTATTTACTGTTCAAATATTTGAATAGCAAGCATAACATTTTAAATATATTTAAAGTAAAAAACGTTTGTATAACCTGTACAAGACTTAGATAGTAATAAAGATTTCATTTTCTTTGTAAAATAATTATGTGAAATGTGATTGTCAACTCCCGTTTCAGTGCTGACGGTTCTTCAGCACCTTCATACAGTTTGGCTCCACTGTTTCTGTACATACAGCTGTACGTGTCTCCCAGTGTACTGTTACAGTGTTACCACGTTCCCTCAGTTTCAACTTGTCTGAGAATTCACTGAAACGTTTTCAACACGGGTTGGAGCGTGAAAAGTTAACCTGCGACGATCTATTTTCATTAAATGAGCTGCAGCTCTCGGAACTTTTCATATTAAATAATTCCACAAATGTGATTGTGCTGAAAGTCACCAAGTAATTACGCACCAAAAACGTTTTTTCTGTTTAAAGTAAAATTTTCCAGCCTCAATGAAGCAAACTTTGAAGTAACAGCTTCCTTCTCGCCTTCTCATTGGATCATTCACACACAACAGCGGAGAAACAACAAAATACCGGTATGTAGCTGTTTCGAGAAAGGTTGTCTGACAAAGGGGGAAAAGCTTACGCGACAACGTCGAAAGTCATTATGGGTAATGGTTCTTTTTACGGTTGCTCAGTTGATTGGACGTCAAGTTGTTTCAGCGTCGGGTGGAAGGAAACAGCACAAAAACGCATATTCCTTCTTTCTCGTTCCCTGTTGCTGAATCACCCTGAACCTCAATCAAAACCAAACTCTTACTACCCATAATGCCAATCGACATTGCCGCGTATGCTTTTACGCTTTTGTGTGACAACCTTTGTCGAAACAGCTGTATATTCAAGCGTAGAGAGTTCTCCATTATCAGGAGTGATTTAGCAAATCTATCTATATTGAATTAACTTAATAGCTTATAGCCTTAACAATTGAAATACAGATTTCATAGATGTATAAAATATACGACCTGCCCTTTATATCTGTTATAAGTTAATATACTAATAACTAAAGAATAAGTACCATCTTGATAAAAATCGACTAAGTAATATTTGAGACGTTCCTATTGAAACAGCACTAAATTAATACCGATTACTAAACTGGAACGAAAATTATTCAGTTGTACTTGGTACAACATAACGTTACTATAAATAACTTGTTCATCGTTCGCTCCTCTGCTTTTCACATCCACGCTTTGTTTTCACGATTAAAAATAAGCTGATGCTTTGTCAATAAAAGCTCATCGGTCTTCAAAACTGGTTAAGTGTTCTCATTCAATACCACAAAATCCTGGCTAAAATTCCTTCCTCTTTGGGGATTATAGTCTAAAAAAGTTGCCTACTAATGAAAACAAAGTTTTGGTTACTGATAAGCTTTCCTCTGTCAAGAGTTAAAGTAATTTTGAGTGAATACGTTTGAAAGAAGAGTTCAATTCTGAGTGACATTCCTCTTCAAATCACCCACTGTTATCTAGGCACGTGGTCAATACAAAGCTGCCCAAGCGGACCGGCAAGTAGTCGCAACTATCCGGAAGTTGAACTTGCGTAGAGACTTGCATTGGGTGGCCAAACGGACTCGCAAAATTCCTCGCAAGTACACGCAAGTCGCAAAAAATATATTTCAAGGCAGACTATATCTTATTTCATTGGCTGGTAATAGGTTAATGGACGTCACTCAACTTGCGTCTACTTGGGTTGGGTGGCCAAACGGTGAAAAACTTGCTTTGACTTGCGTGTAAATTTGATCTCGACCAAAGTGAGCGCAAGTCATCGAAAGACAACGCAAGTGCACGTAAGGCCTGGCCACAACGGAGTCGCAAGTAGACCCAAGTTTTCAACTTGCGTCTACTTACGAGTCCGTTTGGCCAAAGCGCGGAAATTTACTATACGCATTTGGCACAAAAAGTTGATAAGTGCCGCATCTCGATGTAACTCTAAAAACAGCATTGGAAGTCTCGTCGTCAAAAGCGATGGTCTTAGTGCAAAGTGACTACATTTCACCGGTCGCCCATGAAGTTCCCTGTACAGATTCTTAGCAACAAGAAAATCTTCTTACAGCTACAAGGTATACCGTTACATTCAGCTGGAAAACATTCTTTGTGGCGTAACTATTTTAAAATAAGCGCCGCATTTGAGGCGCGAAAAATTTAATTCGCGGCGCCGCGCTTATTCCGGTAACTACGGCACCTGAAATAACATAAAACTAACTTAAAGGAGCTAAGTCAGAGTGTAGGTGTCTTGAAAAGTTTAGCCTAAAGTTTTCAATTTCGTCTTAAGTAATCCATTTTAATCTTCTCCATCCTAAACCATCATATCCTCAGAGACCCAGGGGCAGTTAGTGGGGGCGGGGAAAAGTTATCATGGGCGAGAAAAAAACTGCGGCCGAAGAAAAGCCCTGTTCTTACTCTCGTTCTTGACTTTTCTTCGCGCGAATTTTTCTCGCCCGTTTAGACTTTTTCCCGCCCCCACTTACCGCCCCTGGGTCTCCGAGGATGTAACCATCCTCGTTTCTTAGTTTACAGGCTATTATTTTTATCTCTTTAGGGTTGGTTTTTTATCTTTAGCAAAGTATTATTTTCAGGTTTGCACAAAATGACTCCAAACACCCTGACTAAACTCCTTTAAAGTTCACATTACTCCACATGGCCCTTCATGTAAGAAACGCACTGCTTCCTGGTTGTGGTAGTCTTGAAGCTTTCTGGTCCAGTGAATCAGCAGACACGTGATAGCCCGTCATACATCCCTCTAGGTTATCAAGTTTACCACAAGCCTGACACTGTAATCAAATGAATACCACATTATGACCACATAACATCAAGCACAACATTGAAGGCCACCCAAAGATTTCACTATTTTAATCCACTAACATGATGAAATTGTTAACCTTATCCCATTAAGCTGCCACTGGGGTTTTATTTTGATAGGTTGCAAAACAGTAAAAATAGTTAAGTACTGCCAAAGATGACTGAAAAAAATCTAATTACTACATGACAATTTACCATGTACTTTGAAGACACTTACCATCTTTACAAGACAGAGAGAAGGAGAAGCCCAGGCATACAAGTCAAAGAGGACAAAAGAGAAAAATTAGACAATTAGATGGTAAATACACAATAAGTACTGTATGTACAAATTTACAATTTACTAAAATTCTGATTCTGAAGTTGCTATCATCATTCTAAAAACTGAGAACTCAATGAAATGGAATTGAAAAAGACTTTACCTCATGGGAACAAATTAAACAAAGCATCAAAAGAACAAACTTACATAAAACTTAAGCTTTATATTTGATAAATACATGGTGTACTAAGATCAAAAACAAGTTGTCACTTACCCCCTATTGAAAACAATTCATGATACAACAAGAAGCATCCAACATGAAAACGAAACAACAAAGAATATACCACTTTAAATTAATTATGTTAATTAATTAATTAATTAATTAATGAGGGTTAAAATAAATTAATAAATTAATTTAGTTTTAACTTTAAATCAACTAATGTTACAACTAAAATAATAATTATTATACACAGTAACTGTTATAATATAGATACTTGCATTTATACATCAAAGTCATCTGGAGGGAAAAAGGTTTTTGCTGGGCAATTTAAAGGCCCAGTATTGGCCATTATGCTTTGCGCGCCTCTGTTGTTGTTTTGGTTTTCACGCAAGCGAGGCATCTATTGTTATTAAAGAGTTCTATTCTGGCCACAAACAAAAGCCTCAGAATTTTCAACATCACAAAAATTGGCCTTCAAGAGATCACAGCGTGCAATGCTCAATGGGCAATACCGGGTCTTTAAAACCTTTTTAAAACTTACTAAGTGTAAATTACATGTACCATTTGATTTTTTAAAGTAATCAGTCTCACTTTTGAAGTCCTAGATTTACTGCAAGCTGTTCCATAGTCACAAAGACTGTCCTATAATTGTATTAGGCTCCAGACAATATCCATATCAACCCAAACCAAGTGCAATGGAAATTCTTAGGGGGAAGGGATTTTCATAAATCAGAATCCAGGCCATCCCTCTCAGAACTCCACTGTACATGTATTAATGCACATTAAACCTAACGCTTGATGCATGTAGGTTCATAATAATTCATTATTCATCCATTTTATAAGAACATAATTTGCATCTTCATAGTTTTACTCACCCCCTGGTCCAATCGAGTCAGTGATACATGAAACAAAAAAAATAATTAAAAATAAAACATTTTAAATAATGCCACATCTGCCAGGTGTGAGATTGACAAATAAGTAAATACAAACTCAGTGATCTTGGTATTACAAGCAGTCTTTACTGATTAGTTCGCTATATCTAACTGATGAGCATTATTCACCTCCTTCTACCAAGGGAATCATGATGCTTGATCCAAACAAAAACAAAATGGCCATGCAGCATGAACTTGTGTTTTGCCAGTGTTTCTAAATAGGAAATTCTGAGAATACAAGAAGATGCTGTACCAGGAAATACAAAGAAGGCTATAAAATTTTGCCTGAAAGTTTTGAAAGGACAGAAAAGACTTCAGTGATAATCCTACTTTTGAGCAGTTTCAGGACATGTCTTTAGCAATCACAGATTTTATCAACCTAAGCAAACCCGACTGCCAATTACAAGTCACTCTTTATCTAGCAATAGCAGAAATGAATACTGCAGAGTTCAATGACAGAAGCATCAAGTACTATTTAACAAAGCACCTGAGCCACATCTGTTGTGCAAGAAAACATTCAGTTTTCACCTAAGTCCTATATGCATATGTGAAAATTTCAAGTCGATCCTTTGCCAACTGCTCTTTTAATTCTCATTTCAAGTGAGGATGAAAACTTTGATTGGACGGAGAATTTGTTTAGCAACTGAAGTAGACTTTCAACCAAGATTGCTGATTTGAATGGTGATAAAAGATCATTTTACTAGATTCTGATGGGGTTTTATCAAACGTTGAATTGAGAGGTTAATTAAATCAATGGTTTTCTCTTTGTGTTTTGAGATCACTTCATGTGTTTATACTAAAACAACAAACTATAATTCTTTTCAATCTCAGTAATTTACTACGCCGCTTCGCAGCTTGGTAAATAATCTGCCACTATTCACCTCAATTTCAAAGAATAATTATAATTGTTAATTAGTAGTTGTAGTCTAAAAAATGCCATAAATTTTTTGCAAAAATGTCTACATCATAAATTTATTAATCATTTGTCCACTGAGAGCAAACATTAAAATAAAATTGATTTTACTTACAAACTAAACAGAAGGAAATTTCCATTCCATGATGATAACATAAAAATGAACACAGCAGAGAAGAGGATTAATAAGAAATATAGATAATAAGATTAGTATTTCAATGTTGGACCAATTTGATATGAAACTTCATTCAGCAAGTAAAATTGATAGAAAGTCCAACAGATTCTCAGCAAAACCAAGATGTAAACTTTGCATTATGTTCAGTGTGCAAAGAATGTCCTATCTATAATACCCTGTGGTTAGTGGATTTCCAAGTAGAATTGGCAAATTCATCAAGGCCAACTTAGTCTGGGAGTCTACCTTATTATACAGACCGAATCTCCCACCCTCCCAAACGAGTCACCAAATCTCCTGGATAAAACAAATAAAAGTGCATAAAATGCATCTTTCCAACATATTTTGAAATTTTTTAGGAAAAAGGTTTTGATATTTGATGACTTTTTAAGATTTAATTGGAAGATGCCTACTTTGAATAATGCTTTAAAGGGTCAAAAAGGGTAAAATTGGCAATCTCTCAAATTTTTATCTGTTTAGGTTAGCATCTCTGCAAATTCTTTCTGCATCTTGCCCAATGGGCGAGTGAAGTTTGTTAGCCGGGAAATATTCAGGAAGCTCAGATTACACTGGGGTAAAAGCTAGTCCATTATACATTGCAGTTAAGGCTTGGCAAAAGGGCTCATTACAAAAATGTGTTTTCTTTCAGTTTGTACACTGAAGCTGTTAAATCATATCATTGCATTCTAAATATTGAATTAAAGAAAACTGGTTGCCTTGACTTACCACATCCACAACCTGGTCAAAGAAACAAAAAAATACGTTGTTAAAAATAAGTTAATCATGATAGCTTCACTCTCATAACTAGGTCATGTGCAAGGAAGCTGTGTAATTGTCACTGATCAACACAGATTCCAGTGTAAGAAATAGCCCTTAAATATGCCAGACTTAAAAAGTCTTGATGTCTTATGTAGAACTCACTGTAACCCACAATGTGTATAAATTACAGTAGTTACAAAAGAATCAAAAGTCGAAAGAAAGCACCTTAAAAGAAAGTGAACACTTCTCATAATTCTACAGTAGAACCACGAACTGGCAAGACATAACAACCTGTACATGTGTGTAATGGTACAAGGATCACTGTAGGTGATGATTGTTCATTACCAGAGACAACACACCCCTTATTTAGTAGTCTTTTAGCTGATCCAGTGTATCAGCTTTCAGATCACTTTCAACCTAGCAATCTCTTACATGCTCACACCAACCTTGGTGTAGTTACAGTCATGAAGTATCAACCCTCTGTTAAAACAGTACTACAGTTCAATAAAGTGCTTGGAAAGTTTTTAAGGAAATTCCAATGATCAAGTACTTACCGGCTGTTATAAATTTGCAGTGCAGAGTCCAGGAGATAAGAATAAGGTGTGGCAAAAAGGAAACAACATCAATTTATTAGTGATTTATAGCTAGCATTTTGTGTGTGATTTTGTATACATGGCTAGCTCTGCAAGCAGGCATGATAAACCCAGCCCTACCTACAAAACCATCTTGCCTCTCCAGATTACATTGTTGACCCATGCCAACTTTCTAGTAAACAAATGAATCAACTATACATACATGTACATGTATCATCAAGAAGTGGTTTGCTGACTTAGAGGGTACCCAAAAGGCTTTCAGGACACAGGTTTTGGCTTATTTGAAGGTCAACACTCTGTATTTTGAAGCAAAAGGGCGGGAGCAGATTCAGTTTGTAACCATAAAAAAGACACAGCGTTTTTATGAAGTGGAATTGAAAATCTCACTGACAATACCAGAAATTCAGTAAGTCTGGAGATCAATGTACCAAAAAATCAATGTCAACTTAATGAATGTTAGAAAAAGTGACAGAGTTACTTGGTTGACTTCCATAACTTATATGTAGCAACTTTTGGTCACCATGCCATTACTTGTAATGAATTGTGAGATTGCTGAGGCATGTTGTAACATGTCCTTATAATACACTTCAGGACTCAAATCCAGCAGAGAATGTTGCCTCATGAGTATTACTCTTTTTTTCTACTTACCTACCTTCATTGTTATTAACAAGCTATCTAACAGGTACCTTGAAATTATGCATAATTGCCAACAAGCCAGTTCCCAATAAGAATTTGTTTTGAATGGTTGCTCGTTGGCACTTAGCGAGAGCTATATCTAGTTCTAGTCTGATAGTGGTATTTAAATTCTTACTGAGATTATGACAACTCTTAGTTTTGCCACTTGTTGTCTGAATTTGGATACAATGAACATTCTCAGATTGTCTTTCATTCTCTAATACATGTGGATAATTTAACTAAAACAAGTAGATTATTCACACTCAATTAATATTCATGATAGCTGAATTTAGCTCCACCCTCAATAGAAATTAAGCAATAGCTCTTATTGCAGTTATCAGCGGTTTGACATGCAAACGAGGCGAAAGGGTCAATTCTGTATTGTATTGACCCTTTAGCCTTGTTTAAAGGAACATTTGACAGCGGGCTCAACTACAATAACAGCTATTGAAATCTTGAGCTCTCAATCTAATTGTTCATTACAGGCAAAACAGGCCAAAAAAAATGAGCCAGAGCTGTCATTGGGGGCTGTAACCCAAAACACCGCACGCGTTGATTGGCAAGCTCAGAGGTGATTAGCCAAATACTATTCACCTCTGAGCAGCCAAAGAAACACAAAATGGCTTTTGTCAGTATATTGTCACAAATAAAGTTACTCTTTCGGCCGCTAGTTATTCAGCTTGTGTGGTATATACTAAAGCAGTTATTCACCTCAGTGTCGGTGAAAGTAGTGGATATTTATATCCACCACTAATTCACCTCCACTTCCGTGAATAATTGTTAACTATTATGCCCTAGAACAAAAAAAAAGTGGAAAGTAGAATATTACCTCCAAATAGTTTTCTGCAAACCCCAAACAAACACTTACCCCTTTGTGCCATCTACAAGCCTCGCCATGGTTACGAAATTCACTAAAAAGCTTATTACAGTTTTCACACAGCTTGGTAGCACTGGTCGGATTGGAAGACATCCTTACACTGGGTATTACTGGAGATGTTGGAGCACTGTGTACCAGTCGGGATAAAGCCTTTTCCTTATGCGGCAATTCAGCGGCAAATTTTCCTTTATCAGGGTTTGGAGTCGTTGCTCTTTTTAAAATGTCATTTCTCGCGATAGCACTCCACATCTTCGCCCGATCCAAATCTCTCTCCTCTAGCTCGACTTGAAAGCTTTCTTCTTGCAATTTCAAACGATGCTGTTTCACGCGCGCGTTCATTTGCCGGCGATTCTGTACAATCATGTGTAGATTGGTTCTTTGGAGACACTTCTGAACGATCTGATGCATTCGTAGATTGACATATTTTGTTGTGAAGCCGCATCCTTCGCACTGAACAACTCTGAATTCACACTGTTTGAGGTGTACAGCTAAATCTTTTCGTCGTACCTTCCGAGCGCAACCAATGTTGATGCAGAGCGTAAAAGTCAACTGGCAATGATTAGCAAAATGATCATTAAGGTTTCCAAGTGACAAAACTTTTTCGCAGCCTTTAGGACAATTAATTTCCAGGCTCTCGTACTGTTCCTTCCATTTTGTATCAATCTTCTCGTCGCTCGAGCACAATGCTTTCTTGCATATAGGACAGACAGGCGCTTTCCGTTTCATTCTCTTCTTGTAGCATTTCACACACAGCATGTGCTGGCAACCCAGAGCGACAGGTTCCAGAAAGACATCATGACAATGAGGACAGATAAATTCGCCGGGTATTTTTTCGTCAAAATGTTCCTGTTTAAGTCCCATGTTAATGAGCGCAAAAATGATCTTCGTGACCTAGCGACAAAATGTTTACGGATATTTATCTCGCGAAGGTAATACTGATAGAATAATTGCCAGATAATCTTACAAAGCATTTACCTTAAAAGTCACCTTACCTTTTGTTGGGGGTAATTGAGTCATGTCAACTGTTGTACGCATTCAAGATGACATAGTGCTAATTAATTAGGGCTTCTGGGGGAGCAAGGTGCTACGGGAGCCTGGGGCACTCATAGAGAGATCAGGGGCCCGTTTCTCGAAGGTCCCGAAAAGTTTTCGCACCCGGAAAGCCGTTGCAAAATCTCCAACCTTATGATTACAGAGCTGTTTTATTCACGTAATATTAATAAGATCAGAGGTTCTCCTCATACAAGAAGTTTCAGGCGTATACACCTCTGTTTTTAGATACAGATTTATTGAAAATGGCTTTTCGGGCCCGAAAAGTTTCCGGGGCTTTCGAGAAACGGGCCCCAGGGCCGGGTTGTTCAAACCCGATTAAGCTAATCCAGGGTTAGCGAGAATTTTTATTTCAGTTTTGTAACTCTTTGGTGAGGTGTTCTGTTTTTATTGTTTAGCCTTCAGTTTTGACCTGTAGTAATCTCAAACTACACCAAACGTTAGAGGCGAAAAACATTTTTAAATAAGAAAACGTAATGCTTTCGAACAACCCGGCCCAGGCGTATTACGGGGGTACCTCCTGGAGGTGAAAAACGCCTCTCCAACGTTCCCCTCCCTTCATACCCGTACCCGTTCTCCCTCTAACCCCAGCACGTACTGTTTTACGCCTGCAACGCGGCTAGCTTACGTCCTAGGCCTCCTTGTGCACTCTATTTTAATAAAGAATCGTACCGGCTTCGCAGAATGAAAGTTCATACTAATGACCACGAGGGTACATGCTGCAAATTAAATTTGCGATATGCTGTTAACGTAAAATAAAAAGCCATAAAAAAATTTATTACGTTATTTGACAAACATTTCGACTGCACGCGTACTCAAAAGAATTCCCATTGCCCTCTTGACTCTAAGGGAGGGAGGGGGGGGGGGGTACTCAGGATTTCAAGTGACGGGGATGATCGAAGGATTTTTTTGGGTTTGAAATTTTCGATTCCAGGAATTTTGTGGGTACGAAAATTTTGCAAGTATCTTTTTGGGTAGCTTGATTTGAGTAGGGATTTTTTTGGGTATTAAAAGGAATCGGTAGTGCCCTGGCTGCGTAGTTCTGCGAATAAAGTGCAAACAAAGGTGTTTTGCTGTTGTTTAATAGACTATGGTATCGCACGTGTTATACAATTGTCTGCATTGTCCTGTGGTGTCCGGCCGTGTACAAGGCTTCAACCACTTCAATTTACTGTCACTGGAATTCCCTTTTGCTTTAGTGATTTTTTGATTTCTTTCGCTAGTGACTTGAAACTTTAATTAGGGCCATAAAATCGGCATGGGATTTTTTTGGGGTTAATTTTTGGTCCAGGGATTTTTTGGGTTTTGCTAGAAGCCCTAGGGATTTTTTTGGGCATTGACTTTTGGCTCCATTCGATCATCCTCGTCACATGAAATCCCGAGTACCCCCCATGGGCTTGGACTATCTCGTGTAACGTCTCTTCCCGTCATGCAATGCACACTTTCAGGTTACTGTTCTCTCAAATCTCCTGTTGGACTTGCCACAAGTCGACCTCATGAGGTTTAGGATTGAATAGCTAAGCGAGCCAGGCGATCTGCGAGGTTTTAGGCCTCTTCGAGTGACGAAGTTACGTGAGGGCACTGAATAAACAAGACGAAGGACTTTTCTGCCAGTGTAATCTCCTGTATAAAAAGAAAAAAAATGACGGAGAGCTTACCTTGGAAAAGACAAACAACATTCGATGGATCAATACACCCTTACAAAGCAGCTATCAGCATGAGAAAATCAGAAGAAAAAGCAGAGAAACGAATATTGGGCCTAGCAGCCGACCCAGTTGCTCACTCGGAAATGATTTAGCTGTTCTGTTCTTTTCTCTTCGATCGTTGTTTGTTACAAAATCGGTCTTTTTACAAAATAGGCGCCAGGAGGAACAAGACAGCAACATATTCGTCACAAAATTTTCCAGGGCACATGCCTCAAGTTACCCTGGATTCCAGAGGTTTTTTTCTCGAGCGAGGAGGACGGAAATACCAATCTTACCGCCCGCGGTTAGATAAGAGACCCTGGGAACGAGGTTGACGAAAACTTCCCTTCGCTTCGGCGTCCGGAGGCTGCGGGCACGAGCGGCAAAGCCAATAATTAACAATTATCCCATGAGCGCGCGTTGGATATGAGATGATAGATGGTACGCGCCTCGTTGGCTATGATCATCTC